>JAHWFP010233413.1:0-24621 GCA_023313725.1 Lithobius niger | reverse complement strand
TCGTATTTTACGGACTGTATTGCTCTATATACGCCAAGACTGTAAGTTCAGTGCTGTAGGAGTTTTGTTTGATAGTGTGCAAAGGATTGCTGATCCACCCTACACACGTTGCACTGAAAGGCAAGTCACATGTAAAAACGGTTCTTGGAAGACTTCGTGAAAAAAATAATAAACCGCTGGAATCTGTATGAGCGTCAGCTGATACTTGTCATCAGCGTTCGTGATTTACGCTATTTGTGTATTAAGGAGAACGGCACGTGCCACCACCACCCCTCACTTCAAGCGGCAATTTTGTCGAATGCCACGTAATTTGGGAGGTTGGCCTAGCAAAGTGGCCCTATCACGTGCTCAAATTTAGAACTTGTGTGTGCGTGTGTACTGTTGGTGATCGCAACAAGACATTTGAACCGCCGTGCACCGTACACGCGTTTCCGAACGGTCGGAGAGGGGTGGGGATGGGCAGAGGGGATGTCAATTCGCAGTGAGGAGACTTCAAATTGCTCTGAACCTTTTCTAAAGATCACGGTTAGCGACAGTTGACTTCCGCAAAAATACGCAATTTTGTCACTCCACGTGTGGGGTGTTCTCATTACTGTAAGTATGATTTTAATTCGTTGTGGGTGTGTTTGGTGAAAAGGGGTGGAGGGTGTAATCGTAAAGTGTCAGTCAGTGACCCTTGGGGAACTCGAGGTCGTGGAAAAATTAAATAATTTCCGTTTTTCTCTGTATTAAGGAAAAATGGCGAATCTCAAAAAGAAATACTGATAGATAAATCTAATAGATAGAGAAGTAGCTATTTCCAGGTGCACACTGCCTGAGCGAGGATTGACCGTATGAGAATGGCTGAGTAAACGGGTTCACCCTCTGTTAGCTACTCGGGAGTGGACGATCATTTCAGGACTAGAGGAAGCCCGTGCTATGCACGGGGCCGGTCATGAATTAAGTTTACGGACACATTTCCCGGGACATTTTCCCGGCACTCTTTCCGACGACTTGTCAGATTGATGGACCACTCATGCCTGCCTCCCGTTTCCATGCAGGTAGAGTGGGAGAGCGCATTTACAATGCGGGCGCGAGGATGGGAGAAGTGATTGTTCGGCCCGACGACTTGTCAGATTGAGCCTTTATTGAGTTGATCGACCACTCACGCCTGCCTCCTGTTTCCATGCAGGTAGAGTGGGAGAGTGCATTTTCAATGCGGGAGTGAGGAGGGGAGAAGTGGTTTCCCTTTTAGCCTTCCCTTTTGCTTTAGCCTTCCTTTTAGCCGGCCTCCAGGATTATAATGTAGATTTACTTGAGCGCAATTCACTCCTTACTGCACAGCTAGGAGTTCTGTACAGAGTATTACGTATTAGGAACTGAATCAGGTTGCAGCTCGTTTCAGCCCTAGCTAGTCTGGGATATCCAACCCTGTGAGGTGTTCCTCCAACTCTGGCTGAGGGTTCCTTGCCCCAGCTTGCTTTTTATATGCACTGGAAGGCAGAATTCCAACCAAAGATTACGTCATGCAACGATTAGGTTCCAATTGGTTGCATAGTTGGAATCGCTCGCTGCATAGCTGTTGGTGCTCGGCCAATTCCCGTGTTTCGGCGGGAATGGGACGGGTGCACTGCAACTCGTATAACGGCAAGGCGCACCGCGAAGTGTTGGCTTTGTGTTGCGTCGTAGTATTCACGTAACGGCAGTGAAATCGCTGAATCATAAGGTCACAGGTTCAGTTGTGTGGCGTGCTAGGAGCGAAGTAAAAATACACGACAACAATAAACACTTAGGTGCCCAAGCACTCCTCCGCGGCCATGTCTAGGGATTTCGGTGCATGCTCACCTATTGGCTGGCGTGTTTCCTATTAGTCAAGGCCAGGATAGATTAGTAGGTATAGTGACGCTTTTCTGAAAAGGTAGGGTAAAGAAAGACCTGATTCCAGCAACGGCACCAGAAGGCAGCACCTGTCTGGTTCTCGTAGGAGCCGAAACTTGGAATAAAAAATGGCGGCGTCGTTGCCATGGTAACCATTGTAATAGCGACAATACCTGCGGAAACAAGACGAAAGACTCGTGCGTGGGCATCATCCGAAGTAGAAAAACTTATTCTGTGTTCGATTCAAACTGTATAGAGATCGTTACAATAAACATTAACCACGGATGAAGCTTCAGCCTGAATGGGCGATGAGCACGTTGGTCGGGCGTTCTCGGAACACAAAATCTTGCGTTGTACTTAGCTCCACTCGTAACGACCACCCGTTTTAAAATTGAATGTTGGATTAAAAAAAGTAAAACGATCAGCCAGTTCTGATCTTTCTTAAAATGATTTTAATGTCCTAATCTGAATTATGGTATATTTTAAACGATTAATTTTCTATTTTATCGTGATCAATTTCTCTTAGTGACGCTAAATAGTTTTGATCCCCATGATGCTTTGTGCTTCCGTTACTTCACGACAGCGCTCTCTGGCGGTAAATCGCCTAAAGCAGGTACTTATTTTGTCCAAATATTTACCGTTGTTAGAAAAAGAGTAGCACTACCTATATATTCTTCTACCCTGGTCAATGCCCAGAACTCTACGAATACTGTGTCGTGGGCCACGGGTCACGGAGATACTGGGTGGTCCATAAAAAACGCTACAGAAAAAATGGTTTCCAAGTACACACTTTTTTGTTAGCACCCTCCAGAACCGTAAAGGACGTTCAAAATCTATTAGACATCATCTGACCCTTTACGGTTCTGGAAGGTGCTAACAAAAAGGTTGGGACTTAAAAAATTTTTGCTGTTGCGTTTTTTATGGACCAAACTCTTGGGCAAACTCTTTGTAACACGCAGATTTGTTCTTTATTTATTTTTTTAACTTTATACTTTTAATCCAAAGAAAAGTAGGAAGTCGCTTCTGTTTTTCCATCGATAGGTCAGAAATTCTTCTGTACGGAAAGTTAAGTTTTGATTGAAATTGTTGAGCCTGAGTAACGATCTAATAGTCTGTAAGTAAGCCACATTCATCTACCCCCGAATTACATACACGACATATTTTACCATGCCCATTAAAATAGTGAGTGCGCGGATTTAAGAATAGCGATTCACGTCTCGCCTGAAAGAGAAGTGTACGATACCTTGGTGTTTTCAACGAAATCCTCAACTCGTCGTTGAGTTTTACAGTTCGACAAAGAAAGAGTGCTAAGGCTTTGGGCTGAATCTCCAAACAGTTCGGAAGTTACTACTTTAAGCACGCGAACAATAGGTTTGTTCCAACTAACCTCGTTAGAAATATGCGAAGAAACTTCACAATCATAATATTCTGATAACTCTTCCACTTTGGTAGTTAATGGTGAAATGAATTCTAGATTTGAAAACTCCTTTGCAATCCTGTTACTGCCTATAAAAGCCAGTCTACCCAGATGTACTAGCTTTCTTATACCTTGCGTGGTAACATGCATGCGCAGTGCAGGAAGCAAGGTACACCATGCGACATGCAAGGTGCACTTGATTACTACTAGTCGTTTCAGTTTTGAATTATACCCAGAGCCTATCTGCAGGGTGCACTGCACTTGTAAATAGAATGACTGCGTAAGGGCTCGTGTACGCACCGACAAATTTCTCGCTTACTAGCTTTTACTGGGTTAATACTAAATTTGCTGGCTGTTTCTCGCCTTTACCGAAGAATGTGGCTTTCAAGTTGTCTGTATGTAGTAACCATGGCAACAATGCAGACGCAAATCTCCTACTCGTGCCTCGCGACACGACGTACGAAGCGTGCAACATGACACCGTCGATTTATGACGACTAGAAAACAAGTTTTACTGGTGTACAAGACGACGGACAGATTTCTGAATGCCGGTATTCAAGGAGTTGTCTTCGATTCGACAACCCCGAAATGGACGCCATGTTGGATTTTAAATTCTCGCTGTGAGTAGCTATTTATTTTGCCGTCACTTGATCACTGCTAGACGCTGTTTTTTTCAGCGAGAATAGCAAATTGTGGAAATAACGTGAAATGGCAACAATGTTGTACCAATGTTTAAAACGACTGTTGCTTTTTGTTCTTTATCCGTGTTGTTATTTTACATTTAATACGTTGCCTATTACCGTATTCATTTAACAGAAACGGTCAATAAATAACGGTTGCCTAGCAAATAGCATTCGGTGAGCGAGAAGGTCTTGTTGCGTAAACGCACCCTAAGCCCAGAGAGTAATGGAAACAATTGTATATCTTACTATAACTACATTCAGACGATCGGATTTCTTGTCCGGTTTATTTTCCTCTATGTAATAATTTTCTGAATGAAGAATTACCAATTTTGGCCACTGTCTCTTGTTAGCATCTTACTATAACTAAAAGATAGGAACGTCAGAGGTTAGTATGGAGCAGTCAGAACTGTGACAATCATAAACATCTTAAAGCATCCACCAATCAAAGCGTCCTGAACTCTTCCTGGAAAAACGGTAAACTAAGTCTCCCCTTCCATCCCTCTGTCATATTATCTTACAAAAAAAATCACCAGAATGTTTGATTACCAAATCCCCCAACATATCCATCGTCACATATTGCTGTGCTGTGCTGTGCTGTGCTGTCTTGTCTTGAGTCTTGCTTCAACTCGACATAGAAATTCGTTCCCCATAAAAGCATCTTTGGTCAGTGGTAATTCTTTTAACTCTTTTCCGATTGTGTTGCCTGCTAAGATGACATCCAATGTGTCGCTACAGCAAATTCTCTTCTCTTTAACACTGGCAAATATCACATCCTTTATTTTTCTCTTATTATTATCTTAATCTCGGGGCCGTGGGTTCGAGCCCCACGTTGGGCGCCAAATAGCTGTTAGGGTCTTCCTCTGAACAGGACAAATGACTCACAGTTGGGTTTTCTAACGTCTTTACTGCACACATTCATAACAATTTTAGCTCGAACCTTCGTGCACCTGGCTTCTTAGAACTAGCTTAGTACAGGGTGGTCCACAAAAAAACTGACGACCCAACACTTACCAAGTCCATTTTTTCTAGTTAGCACCCCTCAGAACCGGGAGAGGACAGAAATCTTCCCATTTCGTTAGATTTGATTTATGTCCTCTCCTGGTTCTGAGGGGTGCTAACTAGATAAGTTAGACTTAGAAAATTTTGGGTCGTCAGTTTTTTTGTGGAACACCCTGTATTCACGCGCTCACAGGCAGACGCTGCCGCTTAACCATAATACTGGGAGGTGTGCGCCCAGGGCATGCAGTAGCGGCGTGCGCACCCTCGCACAATCCACACTTTTTTTTTACCATTTTTCGTTAGGGTTATTATTCCTGTTAATAGTCATTCGGGCTTCGGTATATATTGATAACTATAACTATTTATAGCTGAACCCCGCGTTATGAACGGGTGGTGTTGGGTGCAACATTGGCAACATTTGGACGGTTAGGTCTCTCCCATGTATTTCCATTCTCCGCCAAATAATGTTTCTTTATTGACACTGGGTCCTTCCTGCGTCTTGTGTGTCCTGTGTACCTTGACAAGTGAAGCCCGGGACAATTTTTCCCTTCCTTACTATGGCCCTAATTATACAAAACTAGAGGAAGCCCGTGCTATGCATGGAGCCAATCATGAATCAAGTTTACGGACACATTTCCCGGGACATTTTTCCGGCACTCTTCCCGACGACTTGTCAGATTGATGGACCACTCATGCCTGCCTCCTGTTTGCATGCAGGTGGAATGGCAGAGCGCATGTGCAATGTGGGCGCGAGGAGGGGAGAAGTGATTGTTCGGCCCGACGACTTGTCAGATTGAACCTTTATTGAGTTGATCGACCACTCATGCCTGCCTCCTGTTTCCATGCAGGTAGAGTGGGAAAGTGCATTTTCAATACGGGAGTGAGGAGGGGAGAAGTGCTTGTTGTCCTTCCGGTTTTCCGTTTAGCTTTCCCTTTCCCTTTAGCCTTCCTTTTAGCCGGTCGCCAGGATTATTATGTAGATTTCTGGTGTGCTCGATTCACTTCTGACTTGTCTTTGTTATTTACCGTCAGTTTTGTGTCTCGTTATGAAAGACATGTGATACGCGTTCGTTGATAAAGCTGCACATATTTGTTATTCCAGAGTTATTAATGATGCCTCATCGATATTTCCCGTCGGCGAGTATTTCGCAGAATGCGAGTTTAATATCCGAAGCGAGTCAGTTTGATAGTATGCAAATCAGAATTTCGTAGCGGTTCTCTTTTATCTTTCCCTAACAATAATGATGAAGTTTATTTTTAGAAAATCGATATTGAAATCCAAAATTTAAGGTACGTGTTACGAGTTAAATAAAGCTGGAAAGGGGTAATTTTTCAAACATGTGCTATATCTATGTCTTGCAGCACGACCGTTATGTCATTCAAGCTTAAAGTGAGAAATGAGGCGAATTATACTTTTATAAACACTTATAAAATATTTATATGTATTTTTTTAAAATATTTCTAAATAAAAAGCGAACAATTGAATACAGTAAGGGCACGTTTATGCAACCACTCGCTTTTGCATTCTCGCAGCTAGAAACTAAAAATCACCTCAAATTCCAACATGGCGGCAGTTTTATGTCTGCCGCCTCGCAACGAAAACAGCAAATAACGTGAGTTCAGAAACGTTTGGGAAAATTGTTTCATCATGAGGAATTCTTTATATTATTGGTACGGATTATAAGACTGCAAGTATGTACTCAAACGATGTTTGAGTAAGCTAATCCATTTAGCGTTGTTACCATGGCAATGTCACCTTTGCCATCGCGATTGAGTTCTAGCTGCGAGAATGCAAAGTCGAGTCGCTGCGTAAACGCGCCCTAATGTGCTCCATTTTATACGCTATTAAGAAAGAACCAGCTGAACCCGGCATAACTTATGCCACAGTGTCTACCGTACCCCGCAACCAACTTCTCCACTGGCCTCGTTAACTCGCAGTGGAACATTCACCCGCGGATCTTTAGTCCTGGATGACGCACAGAAACCTTTATCTCAGCAGGCCTTTAGGTCCCCTTTACTCTGTGGACACACTGAGGTCCTTTGCTTCCGCCAAACCCGCAACAGGCTGAATTTCCGCTAGAGTTCACACCAGGAGTATTTCCACTGGCTTTGGCATTATCGCTAGATGTCGCCACCTAAACGAAGCACACGTAGCATCATATCTTGAAAATTTCAATGTTGATATCTAGGGATAGTCCGATATTGGTATCGGTATAATCTGTATTTATCAGTGTTTTGCCGTATCGGACCACTATAAGGCTACCGATACAGATATTTGTTATGCTAAGAAACGCAACTGTCTTCCCTGCAAAACTGACACCAAGCGCGGTAAAAGCAATAACCAAGTGAGAAAGGCAAAGCTCAGTTTGTTATGAAAATGTAGCCGGTGACAGTTCCAATGCTCTATGTTTTATAACAGCCAACTAAAATCTAACTGAGAAGATGCATGTACTGAAGTCATAAGTAGGAATAAAAGTAAAAATGCTGTTATTGCTGTACAGAACTTTTTGGACAATCTCGACAGTTGAAACTTGATATTTTCAAACAGTTGGAACTCGTGCAAAACCAGAAACCGAAGTTGCAATTTTTTTGTATGAAATTTAAACATTTAGTCGGGATTTATTATTATTATTATCGGAATCGACATCGGTATCGTATCGGTGCGGACCGGTTTACCCTTCGTCCGTATCGTTTCGGTAAAAAGTCATATCGGCCGATCCCTATTGATATCTTTGGCGCTGAAGTGCTTTGAACAAATTTGCTGGAAGTAAAATAAGTAGGAATAGAGCGGTAATTTCATTTGTGTTGATGCTCACATTTAAAGAGGGTTCACCATTGGTGCTGCTGGCATTCCTTTCGTAGGAGTTAGCTGACTACATTGGCATTACGTTGGAGTTGTTTTGAGTTGGCACTGATGACGATATTATAGGTATAGATTCGGTAGTTATCTGATAGGGTTGGGTTGGTAGCTGGTACTGTTTCTTGCCACTAACGATTGTTTAAACAGCAGGCTAGCTTTGCTGGCTGTTTCATAAAACAATCCCCTCACCCTCCCCCATGTTGCAAATGGTGAATAAAGAATTGGAATGAAAACAGTGAATAATTCGAAGTATGCAATAATTTAGATTTTTCACTGCAAACTGCCTCCACCGGAAATTGTAATTCGTTGATGGTAGTGACAACCCAGTCGGCCAGTCCCTGTCATGCATCGGCGAGGTTTGCTATACGCCCAGTTTAGTTTGAAGAGCAATAACGAAAATGTAGCAAACATGCTCATTGCAGAAACTTAAACAATTTGCTGTTTCTGTTAACTCGAGAGCAAAAGGTGAACTATGTCATGATATTTGTGAATTGAAATTGAACATTGGTTTAAATATACAAACCCATTAATGTTTTTTGTTTCACCCATTAAATATTTCGCAGTCAAGGAATGTCCCTCAACTTTAGGGTTTGTCTTATTTCCACTGAATTAGAAAATTTCGTAAAATAGGCAACTTTCTCCTTTTATGGAAACTGCGTCTAGTGACAAAAAATGGCAAAATCTATGATCAGCGACATCTAGTGAAAAAATGAAAAATCTGGAGTCAACGACATCTAGTTACAAAAAATGGCAAAATCTATGATCAGCGACATCTAGTGGAAAAAAATGGCAAAAATCTAGTGTCAACGACATGTAGTGACAACAAATGACCAAATTTAGTGCCAATGATATCTAGTGACAAAAAATTGCAAAATCTTGTGCCAACGACATCAAGTGATTAAAGGCAAAATCTAGTGGCAATGGAATGTGAAAAAAATGCAGTCTACTAACAAAAAATGGTTAACATCTAGTGACAACGTAGTGTCAAAAAATTGCAAAATCTAGTAACCAAAAATGGCATAATCTAGTGATAATAAGAGCAACTGAACAAATGGCAAACATTTAGTCACAGTGACATCTAGTGAAAAAAAATTGCAAAATTTAGTGACAAAGTATTGCAGAATCTAGTTACGACATCCAATCACAAAAAAGTGCAAAATCTAGTTAACGACTACATCTAGTGACAGCGACACCAAGTGACAATAAATTGCAAAATCTTGTGACACCGACGTCTAGTGAAAAGAAATTGCGAAATCTACTGACAACGACATCTGGTGACAAACAATGGTGAAATCTAGTGACAACGACATGTGAAAAAATGGCAAACATCTAGTGACGACATCTAGTGACTGAAAATGGCAACATCTAGTGACAACGACATCAAGTGGCAAAAAATGGCAAACATGAACAGCCTCAGAGTGAGTTTGATTGCACTCCCAATCTGCTGATCATCTTAGGCGTACATAAAGAACTGCTGCCTTCTTATGGAATTCAAATATGAAGGCTTGTAGTACCCCACTAGACCTAGATACCTGCTCAGTTCGTGTTGATTCCTTGGGTCAGGATACTCCCTGATACACTACCTTATCAGGCTCTGGTCTTTGGTTGTGTGGGGTATCACATAACTGTTGGATACAGAACTGGATGTTTTTCACGTTAACTGTTAAATTGGCAGCTACTAAGTGCAGCATCCAAACGATATGTCGTCGCCGTAAATCATGGCAAAGTGCATCCGCCAGAGCTTTGTCCTTGACCGGAGAAAATGTTGTGGGGGGTATTTGCTTGGCTGATGACATCTAGTGACAAAAAATGGCAAAATCTAATGATAATGATGTCTATTGGTACAAAAACTGG
Organism: Lithobius niger; assembly: GCA_023313725.1. Lineage (NCBI taxonomy): Eukaryota > Metazoa > Arthropoda > Chilopoda > Lithobiomorpha > Lithobiidae > Lithobius > Lithobius niger. The sequence continues at coordinate 14,952 of JAHWFP010233413.1, read as the reverse complement.
AAAACAGGGAATTCGTTCTAATTATTGTACAAAACGCTGCTAGTTGAATTTGTGGGGGGGGGGGGAATGCAGTAAAAAGTTTGCTTCGTGACAAGCAAAGCAAAACACAACGTCATGCAAAATCTTCATTTAGAATTTTTGGCCGTTGGTCACACATTTTAATAAAAACCATCCAAGTATAAAAAGGAAGACACAATTTTTAAGGTTATCTCGGAATGGAGAGAGACATTTTTCCTAGAAAATACTTAGGATCTTTTACTCGCCAAAATCATCATGAGCACGAGCGCACTACCGTGGCCCTTCTCTTCTCGAATGCGTGGGGAAGCCGAGTCCAGGATTGAGGCTACGACGCAACATTGCCAAAGTAGTTGCTAAGTGACGGAGGTACACTCAGCAGTACCGACAGTCGGTAGAGCACAATTTTTGGACGTAAGTCACAACATTTGTTGCCAACTAGTGTCAATTTCAAAATAATAACTTGAATTTTACGTTGCTTTCCGTGACAAATTTTTATTAGATTTAAAACGAGTTTCAAGTACCTTTTAAAGTTGTAACACTGCCGCTCTTAAAGTTTTAACGTAAAATATATTAGTAAAAGTATAAATATATTTATTTATTTACTCTAGTAAACTCTATGTGCTACTGATTTTGGTTGTATACGCACGCAACGGATTTAAAACTTTAGTCGAAAGAATCGGATTAAAAATCAAGCTCACATTTAATAACTGAACGTGAGCTGAGGCACTGGATTTGATTTAAATAGGCTTTAAGTCTTCAGGTCGATAGCATCGTTAGCGGAAAATGCGATTAACTGAAATCGAGCGTATTTAGCAGGGGCTTTCACGTTGGTTCGAATTTTAGTTTAATAGGATAGCCAACCCGATACCAGAAAGGAGGGGCTGAGGGCTGCCTACGCTAAAGCCAATTTACCGTAATACATTTTGATCCAGTTTTAGGGTTATTTGATAGCCTGCTAACGTTAATAACAAACCGTGTTTTTCTACGTGCGCAAGGAAATAGATTGATAACGTAGCCTTCACTAAATTACCAAAAAAACCTTCATGGGCATTAATTGGCCGAGCGATAAAGCGAGCAAGATCGAATATTCAAGTGAATTTAGGCTTTGTTTCGATTTAGTTGACACTCCTTGACAGGCAATTTTCAGCAAAAAATAACATCAGAAGAGGTCTTGCTTTTCGTGGAACACGAACCCAAACTGGGTTATCTGCCCCACAACGATTAGAGGGACAATTTAGCTGGAGAAATCCAAGCCGACAAGTCAGGAGTTGGAGAGGAGGACAGTGTCAAAACGTTACAACAGTGGTGCAATAAGGGGACGAACTGAAGGATAAAAGCACCGAAAAATGATTTGAATGGATAAAAAACCTACATGTAAGGTGCAACATGTATACAATATTATCGCAACGTTTCGGGTGTGAATGCGACCCTTTATCAAACGTAAAAAGAATAAAAAATAAAAATTTTTGGAGTGGAAACTCAAGTCATAGGCCTATTAAAAATACACAAGAAATAAAATCCGACCAACACCAACGAAAACCCAAAGCAGCAGAAGGACATAAGACCAGTTTTTTTCCCGCTAGGGGTGAGTGGTATATAAACCACCTGGCTTCCCTCACTATCCTCAGCCGGCGGGTAGACTGTGGGTCTCCCTATTGCCCGGTTTTTTAACTGGTCTTAGGTCCTTCTGGTGCTTTGTGTTTTCGTTGGTGTTGGTTGGATTTTATTTCTTGTGTATTTTTAATATGACTTGAGTTTCCACTCCAAAAATCTTTATTTTTTATTTTTTTATTATTATTTTTTACGCTTGATAAAGGGTCGCATTCAGACCCGAAACGTTGCGATAGTATTGTATACATGTTGCACCTTACATGCATTTTATTCATTCAAATAAGGGGACGAGGCACATCAGATGGAATAGAGATGCCACGACGCTCGGGTGCGGGGAAAGAAACACTGTCTGCCAGTGAAAGGATGCCATGAAGCTTAGGGTTAAGGTTAGGAGTAGAGTTCCGGTGCATTTTATTTCATTTTGTAACACATTGGTTTTCTTTATTTTCCTGTACCTGGTTTTTTAACATTTAATGCACAGTGGTGACGTCACGCTAACACATCCCAATGCTAAAAGTCTAGTCGTTATATACCGTTAATCTGAAAACCCACACACGTCATTGTGGGTTAATTTTGATAACACAGACTTTTTCGTTAATCTAACACTTTCATGGGGCTACACAACCCCTCATTCACCATGACCAACTTTTCATGTTAGCCTACACAAGTTCAGACAGTAGACCCAATTACAAAACCAACGTAAGCAGGAGCGTTTGTGACTGGTGACATTTTTCATGGTACCAACGCGGGGAAAAAATGTCGCAGCTAAGTCTAACTCTGAACCGTTTGTCCCGACGATACGAAACCTATATACATATAACATCGGAAACCGCAGGTATATTATTGTCCAGTTAGACGTTTATCCATTATACGATTATCCATTATACGATATTTCGTTTAGATAATTTTCCATTATACAATATTCCGTTTAGATGATTTTCCATTATATGATATTCCATTTAAGATGTTTTTCGAGATTTTTTATTTACGTAAATATTAGACAGTTATCCCATTAGACGATTTTCCAGGTAGACTTTCGTCCGACGCCCCGGCTATCCTTTTTGAATCGGAGTGAAGCCACCCTCCGTTACATGATGCCTGCTTAGCCTTTCGTCATCCATGACGCCTGTGTACCCATTTGTCGCCTATGATGCCATCCCTTCGTCATCCCTTTGAAATACGCCTAAAAACCTACGAGACTCAAGCGAATCGCGCATTTTACGCTCTCATCTTATTTAAACTTTTAAAAGTTAAAAATATACATTTTTACTAAAAACACAAACATCGGTAACGGAACGTCTCTCCCTTGTACTGACTTCGTACTTCAGGAAGCCTCTAACCCGGAAATGTCCGTTCAGGAATTTATGTAAGTCGCATGTACAAATTCTTAAAATTCATTATGATTCACAAATAAAATTTACAAACAAAAATCTTTAAAAGCTGAAATAAGTAAGTTAGCTTGACGTCACACTTTACCATTAAAACACATATCGTGACTACTATGCAGTTACCTTAGATAATAGCTTATTTGCTCGAAATGGCACAGTCCATATCTCGGGGGGTAGGGGGGAATCACACTCACGCTTCGCAGTCGGTTGGTCCCCCCCCCCCCCCCCCCCTGGAATGGCTCGGGGCCGACAGGGCCAAGGGGCATTTTTGGAGGGTAACTGCCGAGTAGTTACGGATATCTGTTACAGAGTGCCTGGTCTCGCGCTGCAGCTCTTAATAAATCCGTTAATTCGTTGTTGAGAACCAAAACGAAATTGGGCGGTCGACGTGATTGAATGACTGAATTAGTTCTTCAATATGGGCTTCAGGAAGTTAATTGAATTGTTTCCAAATTATTTTCCTGTGACTATCACTTTGTTGCCCGACTATTATAACTGCCTGCAGCGACGCAAAATCTGCTATAAAGAACTGAGTTGTTCATGTGACAACAACATGGCAGCTAAAATTTGCTATCAAATGTAGACACAGCTAGTGTATTGCCATCAAGTAACAGTAGACAATCGAAGCGATAGGAGTAACAACAACAAGGACGGGAGAAGATGCTATCAAATCTAGACACACGCTAGTGTGCCACCCGCCAATAATAGAGTAGACAAAAAACAAACGATTCTAGACACATATTAGTGTGTGTTTCTAGATTCTTTTGTTTTTTGACGTTTGCGTGTCGCCGTCAAGCAGTACATAAGACAGCTGAAGGGTTAGGTTTCCTAACCGTGTCAGGTGCACCCCGGGTTATGGAGTTTGTTTCGGCGGCAGCGGAAAAGTTTTACGTGTGCTGGAAACACATAGGCCCAAACTTTTCTCCTATTGTATTTTATTATTTGTAAAATTAAATAAGGTAAACGGATTCGTTTTTACTTGTTTAGTTTAATTTGATGCTACCGGCTATCCTGGGGCGAAGGGTAATCATCTAACTGGAAAATCGTATAACTGGAAGAGCGTATACAGTTTAACGGAAAATCGTCTAACACGAAATTCGTATAATGGATAATCGTCTAAATATCCCTGCCTCGCTCACGATCCCGCGCGGCTATACATTACATATAATATCTGAAACCGCAGGTATATTATTATCCAGTTAGACGTTTATCCATTATACAATTACCCATTATACGATATTCTGTTTAGATGATTTTCCATTATGCGATAATCCGTTTAGTTGATTTTCCATTATATGATGTTCCGTTTAGATGATTTTCGTGAGTTTTTATTTACGCATACATTAGACAGTTATCCCATTAGACGATTTTCCAGTTAGACTTTCCTCCGACGCCCCGGCTATCCTTTTGAATCGGGGTGAAGCCACCCTTCGTTGCATGATGCCTGCGTAGCCCTCCGCTACATGACGCCTGCTTAGTTCTCCATCACCTATGACGCCTGCTAGCCTTCCGTCACCTATGACCCTTGCTTAGCCCTGCAGCACATGACATCTGCTTAACCCTCCGTCACATGACGCCTGCTTAACCCTTCATCACTTATGACGCCTGTGTATCCCTTTGTCACCTATGGTGCCATCCCTTCGTCATCTATGGCGCCTGCGTAGCCCTCTGTCACCCATGATGCCTGCTTATCCTTTTGTCACCTCCAGATGAAAATAGTGATGAGTAGACGACGAGAGGGACAAATTTAGCTGGAGAAATCCAAGTGGAAAATTCCAGGATCAAATTTTGTACGCCACATTTGACATGAGCACGAGGCAACATAGGGACCTTCTCATCTCGAAGATACCTGGGAGGGGGGGGGGGCTGAGGCCAGGACCGAATCTGGGCCACCGGACAGGAGGCGTGCTACCTCAACCCACCTGTCCCCCCTCCCCTACATTTTCTGTATTTCCATTGTTGTCGCGACAGTGGCTGAAAGCCGCTTCCAGTACTGAAATTAGTACTGGTCACTATCAACATGCGTACATTGGTACGCTCCTTCTTCGTTTCATTGCTGGGAGAAGACTGAGCTGCTGGAATCGAATGATAAACCTTTACTCAGCTTCATTGACCGATTCATTAAAAAATTTTTCACATGTATTTTTCCCTACTTTTGGATTAGGTCGTCAGTCATTAAAATTGGGTGAGGAGTTTCAGGGGTTTTAAGCTTCAAATATCACAATTAATAAAATACATACTGAAAACAACAATAGTTTGGATCTATTCATGTAAATTTATTGGATGATACAAGCACAGATTTAAAGTTAAGTAGATGTCGCATCATCCATCTCCCAAGCCTACGCGTGGCCCTGGCGACAAGTTGTGGCTTGTAATCGCTCTCATATTGCTGTGCGTCTGAAGCAGCAGAGCAATGTGAGGGGTATTAGTAGCCTTAACTACCGCCAGGGCCCCGTGTAGGCTTGGAATAGGCGGGTACACTCTGCCTTCCTTATAACAGCCATATGCCGATCACCACATGTGCATGTTACCATCACACCTTTTCGCCAGACTCTGCGTAGTAATAAAAGGCCAACTAGGATAGTAGCTCGCAGCTACTATCTCAGTTGGCATTGGGCGTAGTACACGAAACAGCATGACTGCAACAAATTGGGTCGGCGCACACCGGAGTGATTTTCGTATTTTAACATCTCACTTTACAATTTTTTAGGCTGGTATTTTATAATTTTTTTTCGGCAATCTATTGGCATAAATACTAATTTTAACCTTTACCGCGTTAGTCCTTCGTATATTTTTTATCTCATGGTAATTATTATCAAACGATTAAAAATTAGTACATGCACACACTCACACACACACATGAAACGTCAAGGTTATCGTAAGCGCGCAAAGGATCATTTGATCGCAGGATGCTAATAAATATAGTTCCCAATATTCAACAGAAAATCTCGTAGACGCCACATTTTAAAACGGATTTTTACCAAGGGATTGACTAACGGGAAGTTACTAGAACTTTGGGGCCGTACTTGATGTGGTGGATCGAGAAAAATGCGCTGGGAGGAATGCACATTTAACTTTCTAATTCATGTTACACATAAAACGAAACCGAAAGGCACGCACGTGACATATTTATTAACGGTTGAAGGCTGTTGATGCACAAATCAATCAATACGCCAAACCTAGGGTTCTCTTGGCTTTTGCTCCCCGTTCTATTCACGTCTTTCCAATTTTAATTCGGGCGCCTGATGTTTGAAGCAACAAATAGTCTAAAAGCACGTTTTGTTTGTTTGTTTAAATTTTTTTCTGCACGTGTTGTGGTGTCTGTAACCACTCGGATTATTATTTTTCTGTTTTTGCCCCTTCTTTTTCATTATTAGGACGTGCATCTTGTTTCGATGTGACGTAGGTGGAAAAAAAAAAGGCAGCCACATTTAGCTTAATGGTCGTTTCCTGGGTTCTAAATATAGAAAACGTCGTTATTTTTTTCCCCTCGTCATTTTTGAAGTCCTCGTTGGTTGCTTGCTTGCTGTTTGACACTGAGCCTAGGGGGATAACCAACGATGCATTTCAAATCAATTCTCGTTGAGCGAATTTTTCGGAGCGTGTCTCGCGCGCGCATGCTCTCTCTCACGTTGGTTGACTTCGATCGCATTGGATTTTGGGATTGAAGCGTGAAAATGAATTTTTTCGTTTTCACTTTTTTTTTAATCCGACTTTAACAATGTAATTTTTTTTTTGAAAGATAGATCTCGGACTTGTAGTTTTTTATTTTATTTTTTAAATTTTTTTTGTTTTATTTTCGCTTACCTAATTCGTGTCTTGGAATACCAGAAAAGTTAAATTCGGATTATGGGAGTCGGAATGCAAAATTGCTGCCGAGAACGCTCCGCTTCGAGGTCTTTTTTTTTCTTTTTTTTTTCTAAGGCTGGGTGATTTGTCATATTGTGATTACATTTTAGCGTGTGCCTATATCAGAAATGGAGGAGGAAAAGGAATCGGCTTTCGCCTCGTGTCTTATGACGAAACGAAAAAAAAAACAAAAAAAAAAACAAGTTCTTGGAAGTTTCGCTATTCCTGGAAGATTAAAAAAAAAATACATACGAGCTCACTATGGGGTTTGTTGTCTTTTTCGAGATACAAATAGGGAATGGGCTTTGATTAGAGTATGAAAAATGTAAGGACTCGTCGAGACCCGTGACCGGGCTGGACTTCGTCTTGTGTATTTCTAGAATTTCTCGCTCTGCTGGTTGATTCTGATTGCGACGAAATTGGAAAATAAATTTAGCCAGTAGTCATTTGAGTTGTTTTATCAAGAAAGTGAAATTTAAATCAAGACACAAATGAAAATCGTACCCTAGAAGTAGCGTAGTCAGACGTGTGCGCCATCGCGCCACGCTGCCGCTGCCGCCCGTAAATCAGACGCCACGTGCGCCACCGCTGGTCCAGTTGCTTTGTTGACGCGCCACCGCCGCCGATAATTTGCCAGTATTTTTTAACAATTGCGGTACAAAGGGTCGTTACAAACTTTGAAATGGAAACAATAATCATCTAACAAACAACCAAAACGTCATCTGTTACAGTTTAACAACAATCAAAATTCTTAATAATTTTGATCTGTAATGATTACAAACAGTAAACATTCTAGCAAATGAAGAAAATATTTGGGTGTATACCTCCCTATTTGACGGGACCGCGCCAACGCTGCTTGAAATTTTTAAAAGTCTCCGCTGCCCTCCAAATATCGGCGCGCCGATTCACGCCGCCGCCGAAGAATGTATTATCGGAGCACACCTCTGAAAGTAGTACCGTTAGCCACTTTTATACACTAACGTTTCATTTGACTCATGTGACCCGGATTCAAACTGGTGAGCCAGCCCATCACCAGATTACTACCATACAGTGTCGGATTGGGCCGCCCGGTAATCCGGGGATACCCGGGGAGGCCCACACTACAGGAGGCCCTTGTTTAAAAAAAAAATGTTTTGTTTTTGAAAAAGTGGAAATTAACAGGTATGAAACTTGCGTCTCTATGTTGCAGGAAAATGTTTAAAATTCACGTTGATTTCTTCAAAATGCGCTACCTTTTGGGACCCCACTCCCCCCTCCCCCCAAAGTACAGGAGGCCATTGTTTCGAAGAAATTTTTTAAAATTTTTTAAAATTAATTCGTATGAAAATTACATCTCTAAGTTGCAGAAAAACGTTTCAAATTTACGCTGGTTTCTAGATATGGGGCTTACAGGGCTCTGCCCCGGGTTCCCCCCCCCCCCCGGCCTCCACCCCGCACACGCATACCTCTCTCTCCAGGTCCTTGTTAAAAAAAAATTTTAAAAACGCGGATTTCTTAAAAATACTAGGCTTAGCACGCACTTCCGCATTGACTCCCCCCCCCTCCCTGGTCCCCGCGAGGCATCCCGAGACCCCTGCAGTACATTCCCATGGGGCAAAGGTAGCCTAATGGTTAGCATGACCATTTCATGTACAAGAGGTCCCTGGTTCGATCCTGACCTCAGCCACCCTTGCCTTGGCATTTTCGGGAAGAGAATGGCCCTGTGATGCCTCGTGCTCATGTCGATTGTGGCATGTAAAAGATCCTAGGAATTGAACTACCTAGGAAAATTGTCCCTCTCTCCTTCTGACGCCATGGCTTCGGCTGGGAGCGCGGCAAAACTACAGCAGTACATTCCGACCCCTCCCAATTCGACCCTGCTACATGGCCGCTCGCCCACTGGTCACATCCGGGTCACATGACTTGAATGAAACGTAAGTGCATAAAAGTGGCTTACACCGCTATACGTTATTTTTGAGAGTATGATTTTAGCTGATGTCTTATTTTCAATTTTTCGGCATGTTTTTAACAGCGATTTAATTTTTTCACAGAAGATTGCCATTTTAACAAAGACTGGCAAAGAAAAATCGAGAAACTACAACAAGCTAAATATCAAATTAGGTTTGCCCCTGGGTGGCACTGACGAAACCACAAGATCATAAAATATAACACTCATTTTAATTTTCGACTGACCTATCGCTTTATTGATCACAGGAAAAAGTGATGAAACGGAATTAAAAATGCCAGTTATTTGCAAACAAACGAATGCAGTATCCATTACCCCCCACCCCCATCTTGAAAAAAAAAACGCACGGTGCCATCAGTGATCTTTATATGTTGACGTGTAAAGATCAGTGATGGCTCTGTGCGTTTTTTCAAGATGGCGGATCGTGCATCCGTTTGTTTGCAACTAATTGGCATTTTTAATTGTGTGTTTCATCATTTTTTTTTTTTTTGCTGTGAGTAGGTCACGAAATTAAAATTCGTGTTAGGTTTTACGATCTTGTGGTTTCTTCAGTGCCACCAGAGGCATGTATAATTTAGGGTCTTTGCAGCCACAAATTAATTTTTGTTGAATTACAAGCTAAATATGCGTACTACAAAATTCAAGGACACAACCGCATCCTTTTCCTAGTTGTATGGCAAAGGACGCAAACACTGTCGGTTCGCGAACCAAGTTGGGACCTTAAAGGCCGGTTGCCACCAAATCAGCATTGCAGTATCTAGGCTTATCGAGTTCTCTCTCGCAGGAAGCAAAGGAATTGCACAAAGCAAAACTTTTAAACGCAACAAACAAGCCACGTGACTCTTTAATTATTGAGTAAAAACTTGGTACGCCCTCGTCCACCTGGAAACAAGCTGTAAAGATTAACGATACTGATGTCACTAGATAGCGCCACAAAAAAATATAAGGAAAATCCCCTGGCGCCATTAGTGACACTAATACCGTTAATCTTTACAGCTTGTTTCCAGGTGCTGGAGGGCGTACCAAATTTTTACTTAATAATGAAGGAATCACGTGGCTTGTTTTTAGCGTTTAAAAGTTTTGCTTTGTGCATTCCTTTGGCTTCCTGCGAGAGAGAACTCGGTAGGCCTGTAGGGGTTTTTAGTACGTGTGGGAGCTGCCCCAATGCCAACCCCACAGTTAAGGGACTTGCTTAAAAATGTGCCGTGGTGCTTGTCAAGGGGTTACGGGAATTCCAAATTAACCTTAACAGATGGAACAAGGCTGGTAGTCGTGGTTCAGTTTTGGTGTTAGGTTATTAAATATGAGCGATCGTGTGCTCAGGCTCGCCTGAAGTTTAAGGGCGACACTAACCTTGGCTTAGGGCCTTAAATGGAAGGTCAACAGGCTTACTTGGGAAAATTTCGGAAAATTTGGATTAGTTAGTTTCGGGCTATTTCATACGTTGACTGCTAAATTAAGTAGCTACGGGGTTGCAGTGCTGAACTAGCAACATGGTTGGTCTGGTTTGAATTTAAGTTGGGGTATTGGGGAAATTGGGAAAATTTCTATAATTATTTCGAAATTACCTTTGGATGCGGGGAGTTGGAGAGTTGGTGGCGGATGGAATTTTAGGTTAATACCTAATTGTTGAGAGCACCCGGCGGAAGATCAAGCGAGCTCGAGCCGTTACAATTGATGTCAAGCATTATGTACAGACAAATCATAGCTATGTATTGTTGCAACAATTGATCCAATAGGATTATTTCAACTAACAATGAGTATTAATTTTGGAGGACAATGGCACATTACAATTTGACGTCATGTGGACTTCGGGCTTGGCAGTTTTCACAAATGACGTCATCAGCGTAACCTTGCTGGGGTGGTACAATTCCAACGTTGAAATCCGGAATTAAACTCGCAACAGGCCTGGCCTAGATGCTACAATGCTAATTTGGTGGCAACCGGCCTTTAAAATTAGTACTACTAGCATAGCAAAAACGTTTGCTATAGTTCCTAATACGCTGTAGCCTTGAATTAAAGCGAAAACTTGAGCCTTGGGTGTTTCTGGTGCTTCAGGGTTACAGCTTGTGGGTCCTATTCGCCTTTCAGTCATATCGCGTGAATGGGTTTTACGTCCGTGCGTAGGTTGTTGTTGTTACATATTTTTTTTTTCTATGAAGAGGCTTTTTCCTTCAGGTTTTGCTGGCACGAGCGAGACGTAAGTCTGCTTTCGGGGACAAGTTACGGCTCTCCCGGCGACCGTTAGGCCACACTTGTAAAATTCACGACCTGTTCGCTTGTCAGAAACGGGGAAAAGGGCAACGGAGTAAAAAAAGAAAAAAAAAACGACAGTTAGTGAGTGGGAAATAAAAAGTTGTAAACTCAACCCGTTGTGTGGGTGTACTGGGAAAAAGCTAAGAAAGTTTTGGTATTAGGCTTGGCGTTTGTTGCCTGCGCGAGCTGTTTGCAGGTTTACAGGCATCTAATAAAAAAAAAACATACAAACGGAAATGTCAAAGAGAATAAATAAAAAGTGGTGTGAGCATAATGAAAAATGCTGGAAAATGTTAGGGTATGGAAAGTGGCTGGGAAATATTAGGATGTGAAAATGGGATTAAAACGTGTTGCAAAAAAAAAATTTGCAGAGGTTACTGCCAAATATTGCAAACATTTTTCAGTACTGCTTTTTTTTTTTTTAAATCCTGGGTAATTACCGTAAATCCTGTATTTGTAGCCCGGGCTACTAGTTAAAAATCAAACCATTTTGACCCGGCTACAACTAGAGACCGGCTATTGCAAATTTAGAAAGGAAATTTTTGGGATCAATACATGTACAACATGTGTCTGACATTAAAATTGGACATTTAAAATTATCACATGAATGGTTTTACCATTATGCTTTAACAAACCTAAACATGGCAACAAACCATTAATAAATAAGGCCGCCCGTGCACTGAGCGACTTGGCCGCGCAGCCAGGTTGCCGCAGCCAATGAAAATTATTAGTGCGTGGTTTTACATAAACGGGAAGCATTCTCATTGGCTGCAGCGACACGGCCGCGCGGTCAAGTCGCTCAGTGCGCGGGCGGCTTAAGAAGTTTTCAAAATCAAGCCATTTTCACCCGGCTACAACTAGAGACTCGGCTACAATTAGATACTGGCTACTACTAATTCAAGAATGGGAAAACACCCGGCTACAATTAGAGACTCTGCTACAATTAGATACTGGCTACTACTAATTCAAGAATGGGAAAACACCCGGCTTCAACTATAGACTCGGCTACAATTAGATACTGGCTACTACTAATTCAAGAATGGGAAAACATCCGGCTACAACTATAGACTCGGCTACAATTAGATACTGGCTATATACTAATTCAAAAATGGGAAAACACCTTCCTACAACTAGAGACTCAGCTACAATTAGATACTGGGTACTACTAATTCAAGAATGGGAAAACACCCGGCTACAATTAGAGACTCTGCTACAATTCGATACTGGCTACTACTAATTCAAGAATGGGAAAACACCCCGCTACAATTAGAGACTCGGCTACAATTCGATACTGGCTACTACTAATTCAAGAATGGGAAAACACCCGGCTACAACTAGAGACTCGGCTACAATTAGATACTGGCTACTACTAATTCAAGAATGGGAAAACACCCGGCTACAACTATAGACTCGGCTACAATTAGATACTGGCTACTACTAATTCAAGAATGGGAAAACACCCGGCTACAACTAGAGACTCGGCTACAATTCGATACTGGCTACTACTAATTCAAAAATAAGAAAACACCCGGCTACAACTAGAGACTCGGCTACAATTCGATACTGGCTATTATAAATTCAAGAATGGGAAAACACCCGGCTACAATTAAAGACCGGCTAAATTGAGGACCCGGCTACAAATAGAGGATTTGCGGTGTAATTATATCGCGGAATTAGTTTCCTTATTATTAATTAGTCCCTTCACAGCGCGCGTGTTCCTACGCAAGAACACACGATTTTCCGTAACACTCTTAATGCTACGAAAAGTGCGTTTAGGGTCACCAGCGCCACAGGGTCGGTCCGAGGACACCCATCTTTCGGTGCCGTCCATCTGGCGTCGTCCCCCGGGGCGCATGTCCATTTTGTCCGCGATCCAACTTTAATTTTTCTTGCGTTGGCAACGTAACTGCATACGTTCGTGGCGAAGGCAACATTGGGGGGGGGGGGGGGTGAAAATACAGCGACAACCATGGGATTCTTAAAGGTTCCCAGTAAACTCGAGGGAAGCGAGCAAAGCACATCCGATTTTTTATGGCTTCGGTCTCCCAACCATGAGTACGCGAGATCGAATTGTGGGCCCGGAGGCACGAAGGGGATGGGGGGGGGGGGGTAACTTGGGTCGTGTTTGACTCCCCCAAAATTCCCAAAGGTCCAAAAAAGTGGCCTCCATTGAAAAAAAATAATTGAAAAAATACATTAACAAAAAAAAGTTAGGTAATCAACCCTGAGAAGTCGGTCAATTTTTGACCGAACACATCAAGCACTCGTTAAGCACACATTACTCTCTATTCAACGATAAACTCAGTAATTAATTGCAGCGTAAAAAGCCCGTAAAGTAATGGAAATAGCTTTTGTCCTTGCCCCTGGTTCTCCAGAAACGGCCTACGAAAAGGGATAGGGGAACGTTTCCATGATTTATAAGTGGAAATCTGTGTTTTATGACCACCCACGCAACACAATACTTCTTTTCCCTCCATTTCTACTTTGTTGCGTTCGTGTGTTTTATTGCCGAGTCTTGGTTTCAGCGGACCGTACGACCCGTAAAAGTTTATCATCTCGGCCTTTTAAAGCAATAAATGTTGTTGTCCCAATGCGTTGGTGCGCTTTGCTGAAAGAATGCTTGACTTAGAGATCACTGTGGTCAGTTTGAGTATTACGTGTCATCAAAACATACGTTCCTCCTAACGCCATTTTTCTCGATCCTCCACATCAAGTACGGCCCCAAAGTTCTGTTTACTTACCGTTAGTCAATCCCTTGGTAAAAATCCGTTTTAAAATGTGGCGTATACGAGAGTTTCTGCTGAATAGTGGGAACTAATTTAATTAACTGAACAAAAAACTGCCTCGCCGTTTAGGAAAAAAAAAACATTAGAGCGCGTGTCCCCATACTCGCAGCCGTGAAAGTACACGAATAAAATCGGATTAGAGTTCACTCGAACGCAACGAACTGTAATTTGAACTCCAATACCAGGGAACAGGAACTATTTTTGATCAATGGTTATGTAAGAAAGAAAGTGTGTTTCGTGTAAGTGGGTATAATATGTGTATTTTGAGTGCATTTATTGTGAAATAAGCAGACTCCTAGTAAGGCAGTGTTTTGCCTGTGTTTGTGTTTGTTGAAGGTCGTTTGAGGTGGTTAATTTCTAGTTCGTTTGAGTAATTACGTGTTTATTTTGTGTATGCTTTTTATCTTCAATTTGGTAGCGTTTTTATGGCGTCTATTTTGTGTGTGTTTGTGGGTTTACTTTTGGGAATTGGAGTTCAAATTATAGTTCGTTGTGTTCGAGTGAACTCTAAAACGATTTTATTCGTGTACCTTCACGGCTGTGAATATGGGGATACGAGCTCTAATGTTTTTTTTTCTAACTGGCGAAACCGTTTTTTGTTCAGTTAATTTGTTGGCTTTTTTCACTTCCGTTTTATTGTAATTGCTACGGTCTGGTCTATCATTTGTACAGTATGTACACTGTCCACCCAATTTTGTTTGCGAAAAAAATTAGCATTAGAAAGGCGTATAATTAGGTTCATGTTGTGCTCAACTTCGTCCCATGTCTATTATTTTATGGCAACGCACTAGCTTGTGTCTATATTTACCATGTGTCATCTTGATGAGCAGTTGGTTTTGCATTGTTGCAGGCACGTGCAATTTCGTGGCAAACAATCGCGGAAACAATTCAACTGGGTTCTCGAAGCCCGTATTGAAGAACTGAATAAGTCATTCCGTCGTTTTGGTCGCCCAATTTTGAAGCCAGAAGGCCTCAAAATTAAAGACATCGCACCCTACGGTTGAAATCTTTAAGCCGCAAGCGGCCCCCCCGGATGTTGGCTTCTCCCGCGTACACTCGAAACCGAGGATTTAAGCAAACACCGGGACCGTTTCACTTT
>JAHWFP010233412.1:18607-35420 GCA_023313725.1 Lithobius niger | reverse complement strand
ATGTACAGTCTAGGCATGTGCAGATTAGGAAGCGAGTCTAGGCATGTGCAGTCTAGGCATTTGCAGACTAGGAAGCGACTCTAGGCATATGCAGTTTATTTCAGTATACTTAAGCATCCCAATACAACAATAGCGTAACTAGTGAACTGGAGACCATTACCTACGGCATTTCGTTATTCATTCATTATTATTCATTGTAGAATTATTACGGTACTAGTTGGTAATGGTACAGGAAACCTTACTGACTATTTTATCAACAATAAGTACATTAAACCCCTTGAATATACGTAATCTTGTTAGCACCTTTCATGTTATGTTTGTTACCCAATTATTACATAGGTATATAAGAACTTGCGTGGGCGCACCTGCCTCGCCAGCTTCAAGGACGCGCCGGTAACTGGTGGTGCAAAAAATTCCTAAAAATTAGCCCACTACTGGCCAAAATGCGGATAATCTGAAACTGATGTCTAGCGCTATAATGAGGTAACTCGACTAACCCCATTATTACATTGGGATGTCAGTTTGATTAAAATACGAGGGGCAGCTACGATTAGGACGAACCGTAAGCATTTCCGCCACATTTTCCTGGTGTGTACAGTACCAACGTCTCAGCATTTGTAAGTGTTTACAAATGCCAAAACACCTTACCATATATTCATCCAATGGGACAAGTTCGGAGAAAGCGCTACGAACGACGGTTTACATGATCAACGGAAGCGACAGGGACACGATGCGGCATCCCTCCGAAACGTAGTGCGCGAGTCGGCTGCGAAATGCCGGTACATCGTTAAATGTTAGGCTTAATTACATTAGCTCCTTTATGTAACACATTTCCCTTTGTTTAAGGTTGTTGCTACAAATTGAGGCACAATCACGGTGGCCGGACGTGCCTCAACGTTGACTATACCGGCACTTCCATTACAGGCCAGTCATTGTCTAACGAGGCCAAGGGACACGATCATTTAAATTTAATCGAGTAATGGAGTCATGCGCTCCCAATTACTTTGAGAGTCGGCCCGTCCTGCAGCTGCTGTCATTCATAAACAATAAGGGGATGACGTAATTAAGGGAAGCAAGGTGGATGCCACCAGTTCAGAATTCAAACGGTTCTCCACCTAAAACAACAGCAGACAAAACAGCCACGCAACACAACACGACAAAAAACACAATTAGGTTTTTGTTAGGGGGGACACACCAGTCCGTAATGAGGCTGTCAACCACAGCCCGACATTCTTCAGGCGAAACGAATGAGAAAAATCCAGTGCTGGAAGCTAAAAGGATGGGATTTCTTTTTTTTTTGTCAAGCTCTTCCTCAGTCTCTTGCACTTTTCCTCTTCGCTCTTCGTTCGTCACGTCCACCCCACCAACCTTCTTTTCCGTGCTGCCCCTCAACTTCACCGTCATTGAGCGTCAAAAACACGGAAAGTTCGAAAAGTGCTTTCAGCTAATTCAAAACTTAGAATGTTTTAAAGGTAGGTAATAAATCAGCACCGGGGATATTTCCAAGTACCGGCAGCAATTATTATAGGGATATTACCTGCCGGCCAGCGTAGCGTGAGAAGCTGCCTTGCTCCTTTAGTGGCTATGGGAACTATTCTGACCAATTCTGGACAATTATTTGGCCTCTACGATGATCGGAGGTGTCCCGGTTCAAATCCCCGGGTTGGCTCCTTCCTTTAAGATATTTCGTCTTCTCAAAAAAAGTCGGGTAATGCTCAAAATTGAGCCGGTTCAGCCACAAAAGCATTAAATTGCTTCGGCTGACTTAAGGCTCAAAGAAATTAATTAAAAAAAATTATTTTGTATTATTGGAATAATGAGTTTCTTTTTTTAAGTAGGTGGAAGTGTATGCTCTCCTTCCTTGTAACATTAGTATAATTTTTGTTTCTGATAAAAAAAAAAAACTCTTTTTGTCTCGAGATCACAGAACTTGAAACTTCTCGATAATGCACAATGAAACATGGGTGTGACAGATTGGATATCTCACTCCCAGCCTTTTTTAAGGCCCTTCTTACACTCTCGGCCATTCGTTAATGGCATTTCTTCACGTCTTCCTAACCACATAAAAAAAAAAAGACGAGCGTGCATGATAACCCTGCACCGATCACTACATTTTATGTTGAAGTGCCGCCCGGTACCAAACTATCAAACACAAAATGAATCAGTAGAAGTTCCAAAATGGCATCTCAAATATCGTCAATCAGTTGTGTTTCATATTTTGGTCACTTGCTATTTCTTAGCAAATATCTGATCCATTTATCAGGTACACAGTACATGGATACAAGGACAGGTATTCAGGATCGTACTGGGTTAG
The DNA here is from genome assembly GCA_023313725.1 of Lithobius niger. Classification (NCBI taxonomy): domain Eukaryota; kingdom Metazoa; phylum Arthropoda; class Chilopoda; order Lithobiomorpha; family Lithobiidae; genus Lithobius; species Lithobius niger. The sequence goes on along the minus strand of JAHWFP010233412.1, from coordinate 33,106 downwards.
TTTTTTAGCATCTGCCCTCAGTTAAAAAAGGGCACCGGTCGGGGAAAAGAACTAAGGCCCTTTTAAAAATGTGGAAATTGCATAAACTAACAAGTTTTTTTTTTACAAAGGGGGATTGAGGCTTTAAAGTGTTTGGCTTCGACGCTGATACGGTGACTTTATTTTGCAAGATAAATCCACTTTACTGGACAAATTCATTAATGTGACAAATTTCATTAGAAATGGGCGAACCGTACAGGGTGAATTGCATGGACCGGAAGAAGGGAAAGTGTGCCCGACGCTTTGTCCAATGAATATAAAATGTATACCTTGCAAAATGAGGTCTCCGTATCAGCGTGGATCTTTCAACATTTAGCATTCTGCCTTATTACCTTAACTTGAAGAAAACCCAAGTAAAATAATTTCAGAAAATAATAGGTTTTTTTAGGTTCATATAACGCTAAAAGTCTCTTAATAATTTTCGGCAAACGCGATACAGTTTTTATTCGGCGTTCTGTTAACACAATTTTACATCTTTTTTTGTAGCATTTGATTTCAGAAACTCCGATTGCAAGTAAATTATTCGTAAACGACAAATAATTTAGAAAGTTGTAGCCTGCAGACACTCCGTTTATGATCCGGCTTTAGTAATGCTGCATGCGTTAGGCCTAAATTTAATGAGGAGGCGACACAGCGCACTTATGACGTGTCTTACAAGGGGTGAGTTTTTGCGGGAACACACGTTGAAAGAAGGATTGATAGCAAATATAGGATAGCATTAAATAACCACGCGAATCCTTAATAATGTTTTTTTTTTAAGTGTAAATTCGTTTTTAACGATTCGTGCCTCGAGCGGCAGCTATTCGTGATTTATCGAGTTAAAACGAGCCGAAATTATCGTTGGTCGTCGCTTTGGTCGCCCCCATTCGCCCACAAAAACGTTTTCATCGAAAAACGAAGCATGTGGATATCGTTCAGTGTAAGTTCAAACCACGGCATACACACCTGTCGGACAGACCAAACAGAGAGAAATGCCGAATCGTCGAGTTTAAAAAAGGATGTCGTTTGCTTCGCTCGCTCAGTGAATTACGGGTACGATTACACAGAACATCATTCATTACTTAGTTTAAAAACTTGAAAACCGTTCTAATCGCTCGTGGGATTTGTGGCTGTTCGATGCATGTTGGCAGCAGAAATTTTTTTTTTTAGATTTATACACGTATGGTAATACGTTTATTTCCTAAGATTATACTTGCGAAAAGTGTGTCTTCAGAAATACTTGATGTATTTTAATGAGATTTGCTGCGAATACTGGATATAAGGAAAGTTCACATCAAAAATCATTTTATGGATTTTAGCAGTTACAGCTGCTTCGTGTTTTCCATTCAACTATCTGTTCAATCCTTTGTTCTCTCAATACAAGTCATGCCGTTGGCCCGATGACTATTCCGCATATCTTTACGAAGAACTAAAAAACTAACTATGCTACTGGAAATGGTTTTATAGAACTTTCTATCCCCTGGCACTCTCCCGATTTCCTAAATGGAAAACAGCCTCGAGTTATTGCAATTTGCAATAAAAAGGCACTATAAAGTCACACACAAATTACACTATTTTAGCATATAATCAAAAGAAAATCAAATTAAGTATTTACATGTCTTTAAGTTACGGTACTTTTGTTCTAGGAAACTATAGGCTTGAGAAAATCGTTCGTGACCACATGCTTAAACGCATGACTGACCAAAGGATCTTAATCTTTTTCAAGAACCAATTTGGTTTCCTGCCTGGAACAAGCACTACTTTTCAGCTACTGCAATGCATGGACGATTGGACATGCTCGTTAGATTCCACTCTTCCTGTTGACGTGATTTACATCGATTTGCCAAGGCATTCGATTAGGTGGTACATACCAAATTACTTCCAAACTTTTATCATTACGGGCTTAAAGGTGAGGTCTTGGGTTGGACGAGACATTTTTTTTCCTACGTACACGGTCAGTCAGTCTGGGTTACTCCATGTCTAGCGTTATTCCTGTAGTCAGTGGAGAGTCGCAAGGCTTAGTCCTGGGACCACCGCTATTTTTGATTTACAGCAACTCTCTCCACTGTATGATGCGTAGCTCTCCCTAAAATTTGCTAATCATTATCAAACTCGAAGATTCTCAGTAGGCTACCCTTTGCAATGTAATTGAAGATATGGAGGACATCTACGAAACCGGAAAGCCACCAATTTACCACAATTTCCATTAATAAATGTAAGGTTCTACATCGGGGCGGCAGAAATCAACATTCGAGTTATTCTGTTGATAAGAACTGCGTTGAAAGTCTCAATTCTGTTAAGGATTTGGGATTTGTTCTTTCTCATGATCTAAAGGTCTCCCGCCACATAAATGACATTGTGAACTTGGCCAGGACTAGGGCTATATATTATGATTACGCGCTGTTTCAAATCACAGGATGTTTTCGTGCTTGTGAAAGCTTTCAAGGTGTAAGTTCGACCTATCGTGGACTACAGGTACAAAAAGATATTGACCGGCTTGAATCGGTACAGTTGATCCCTGACATCTACACTAAGTCATAAAAGAAACGCCTGTTGGCCCTCAATCTTTTTTCGCTTGAATTGTGTGTACTCAGTATTGATCTTGTCTTGATCTACTCCCTACTCCACAGCATACAATGTTGTCGACCCAAATTGATACTTTTCAGTCCGTGGCTGCGAATGGAAAAGGGGCCACTTGTTGGAACTAAGGGTTAACATAAGCAAGTCCAATTGTCACCAATATATTTTTCTTCAACTGTGTTGTAAACTGCTGGAATCGACTACCATCAAACGTATCGACTCCGCAGTCCATGTTTTCAAAAAAAAACGTGTGTACACAGCATACCTATTCGAATATCCTTCTCGAAGCCGGTAACGGGTCTTCCAACTGCTGCTTCCTAGCTTTTATTTATAGTATTTATATCCATATTTTTATTCTGGTTTGGTTTTCAATATGAGCACTGTTCACTGACCAGTATTTTTATGTGCATGGCGATGTTTCTTATAATTTTAATATGCCACCATTATTCTTTAATCTTTTTTAATCTGGCCTGGGGATAAGTATAGTCTGTACAGACCCTTTTATGCCATTGCATTTAATTGCAATGAACTTATTATTATTATTATTATTATTACTGAATTATTATCATTACAGAAAACGAAAGTGCTCTTTACCAAATTAAAAATTATATTCACTTTGCAAACTGTAGGGAGAAAAAAGAGGTGGAGGAATACTGCTTTTTTCAACGAAAATACAGCTAAAAATGTTATGTGTAAAAAGGTAAAAATTGATGAAAATGAAATTAGGTCTAGTATATTGGAATTTAACAACAAAACATTTGAAATTATAACTGTTTATAAAAAACCCTCTGCAAGTAGACAACATTTCATTAAGAAGATTAAAGAATATGTTAAAAATATTGATATAAATAACAATTTACTTTTATTAGGAGATTTTAACTTTAACATTTTAGAAGGCCATCAAGTTCCAAATGAAAAATACGACATAGAAAGATTTGAAAATACAATGGCAGCTTCAGACCTTACTACACATATCAATCCCCCCCCCCCAGAGTTGATTTTAGAGAAAACAGAATTACAACATCATGTATCGACCTAATTTACTGCAAACTTCACATTTTTTTGTATAACTCATTCGCAATAAAAATAAAAATTGCGGATCATTCAAATTCAAATTAGGTGTGAACAATACTCGCCTAATGAACAGGTACAGAAAAGTACATATTATCAGCAACTCAATCACAAAGGTGTTAATTTACAGCTTAAAAATTATAACTGGAATTATTTACACAAACTTAGTAGACCTAATGATATTTACAATGAAATTGAAACCATGGTTAGAAATATTTACAAAAGTAATAATATCACAAAGTTTCATAGAAATTTAAAAATAAATAAAAATAAAAATGAACAAAGCCAGGAATGGATGAATTAATGAAAAAAATAAACTTTGGAATACCATTGCTAAAACAAAAATTCCTAATGTAAAGGACTTAGAAAAATACAAAGCACTTAAGAAAAATATTACAAAACAAATTCTGGTTGCCAAAGCAGAATACTACAAAATATTCTTTGAAACAAATAAACATGATGGTAAAAAAATTTGGGCTAAAATAAATACAATAAGTGGACTCAGTAAGAAAAAAAATGGTAACTTAGATGAATAAATAAAAAAAAATTCAAAGAAAATAATACACAAATGCTTTATAATAATTTTGCCAAATACTTTGACCAAGAAGTACCACTATTGAAACTACAAAAAAAAAACAACAAAGATAACGCTTCTAAAACAAAAAATAAAACTTCAAACACAAGAAATACAAGCACATGCATTAATTCTTTTCAAGTTGTAAAACCAACCACATCACAATTATGTTAAATTTAAACTTTAAAAAATCTTGTGGATATGATGGTTTTTTATTGGAACATTTTGTCAATAATAAAGACAATACAGCAGAATTCTTGAAGAAACTTATTGATGCAATTATTGATTCTGAAATTTGACCTGATAGCCTAAAAAATCCAGTTATAAGGCCTATATATAAAAAATATGAAAAAAACTTTTACAGTAGTTACAGGCCTGTTGCTTTACTCCCAGTTCTTAATAAAATCATTGAAAAATATTTTGCTAATTGCATTTCTAATTTCTTAAATAAATTTAAACTTCTGAATAAAGCTTAATATGGATTTATACAGGGACTTGGGACTATAAATGGACTAAATGTCATTAATAATAAAATACTTAATGCTTTAGAGAATAGTAATCATGATGGCCTAATCTCTATTGATCTGAAAAAGGCCTTTGATACAATTGACAATAAAATACTGCATAATAAACTTTACAATATTGGTATTCGTGGAAAAATATTAAATATTCTAGCAAGTTATCTGAACAACAGACAAAGTTGTGTAAAAATTGCGAATTCACAAAGTGAATGGGCTAAGGTACAATATGGGGTAACGCAGGACTCAATTCTTGGCACTATGCTATTTTTAATTTACATACACAATATTACTGAAGGAATCCATAAATGTCATATCACCCTATATGCTGACGATATTCTCATTGTTTCTATCCGTAAAAAAAACAAAATTTAATGGTGAAAAACTTACAAATCAAATTTAACACTATTAATCAATATCTTTATGATAACGAACTTTACATCAACAATGAGAAAACCAACTTTTGCATATATCTACATGTCACACTGAAAAATTAAAGTGTGGCATTTTTTCGCGTAAAGAGGATTGCTTAGAAAATTTTAAATTTAACAGTTGCCCTAGAATTAAACAGGTATCCTCCCTTCGATACTTGGGACTTCAAATTAATAAAAGTTGGAAATTTTATATACATATTGATAATATTAAAAAAAAATTAGGAAAATGATACCACTCCTGTATAAGGTTAACAATTGTTTTGCGATCAAAGTAAAAAAAATACTTTACGAATCTTGGATTCTCTCATATGCCAGATATGCATATACAATTTTTGGATCAACTACGGATAACTACATCGAAAATCTACAAAAAGGACTAAATATAGCAACGAAAGCATTATTTAGATCTACGCAAAAAAATATCAGCTACTGATATTCTAAGAAATACAGCCTAATGAACTTCTCATTACTTTTTAAATTGACAGTAATAACGAATAATTTTTTTGATTTAACATATCAGACTAAAATTTCAAGACATGTAAGAAATCATGCGGCATGGCTCAAAATACCATCTTGGAGAAACTCCTATGGCTTAAGAAGGCTGGAATATAATCTTCCAACTATTTTAAATGAAATACCACTGGATATCAGACAGACCCTAACCAGATCCAATATTAAACAAAAAAATAAGAATTGGCTTATGCTGAACTATTATTAAGGTCTAATTGATTAAACTTAAATTGCATCTTCGTTATCTTATTGATTTAGTATTTGTTTATTTGTGTGTGTGTGTTAAAATCAGGAAAATATAATGTAAAAAATAAACATGTTATGAAATAGTTATGAAATTATGTTTTGGATAATGTTCAGTGCACATACAAGGTCTTTGAGCTTCGTACATGCACATGAAATGTGTGTATATTTATACTGAATAAAATTATTATTATTATTATTATTATTATTTATTATTATTATTATTATTATTATTATTATTATTATTATTATGGTGCATGGATAGAGAGTATACTTAGATATGGAATAGAATTGTATGGATTTGCAGCATACTATCTGATTGAAAGACTTCAAAAAAACACAAAATAAAATAGTCAAAATACTCTTTGGAGAATATAAAAATTCAAAAACACAAGAAATCTTTAAGTAAATAAAAGTTTTAGAATAATAGAACTGCGAGATTATATAATAGTAAAAAAAACTATTTCACAAATTTATTTAAAAACAGCAGAATAAGTAAAATAGAAAGAGCAAGAAACATGAATTCATCCTACATTTTACCAAGATGGAATAACACATACGGTAAAATAAAAAAGATATGGTACATTCCAAATATATTTAATAAAATACCAAAAAACATGCTGAACTTTCCTAATATAAAGGAAATTAAACGAAAGCTAAGAGAAAAGACTTAAAAAAGAGCCAATTATGTATAGAAAATGATAATAAAAGAAAAATACTAAATATTTGGTAAACTAATACTATAAATAAAATATTGTAAATAAAGTATCATAATAAAATATTTGTTATTATAAAACCAAAGGTAAGAGAAATGTGAATTATGAATTAGGCAAATAGAAGTATACTACTAAATATTTATAAAAATGTTTGACATGTTAAAATAACCATTATTTATTTTTTTTGTTTTAATAAGATGTAAAACGAGAAAAACTGACGCAACTCATTGCGCAATATTGGGTGAACGTATATTTAAAAGAAATGAATAAGATGTTTTGAATTCTCATACAAGCTGTTTTTAACAGCTTCGAGCAACTCAATTGTATTGTGGTTGAATAAGATTATTATTATTATTATGATTATTATTAAATTAATAAATTTAATAAATTAAATAAATTAATAAATTGTGGAGCAACTAGAAAAAGTCAATTGGATGCAACTTGAGAAGTTGAATGATCCTAATGAAATTTATACAATGATTGAGAATGTAATTTTAAAAATATATCGAAATAATAGATACACTGTGAAAGAAACAACAAAAACAAAAACACAATTTCAGAAATGAATGGATGAATACTGAACTTATTACATCAATAAATGAAAAAATTGTTTGTGGAACCAAATTAAAAATGAAAAAATAAAAACAAACAAGATTTTCTGAAAAACTTTGAAAAATACAAGAAACTTAAAAAAGATCTTCTGAACAAAATAAAAAGAGCAAAAGAAAATCATTATGGAACTTATTTTGAGAAGAATAAAAATGGTGGAAAGAAGGTTTGGAGCAAAATAAATCAGTTAATTAGAAACAATGCTAAAGTTATGAACATTGAAAATCATTTTGGAAAACACTTTAAGGAAAAACCAACATCATTTGCGAAAAATTTTCAGAACATTTTGATAAAAACAAGTACCCCAAATAAAAACAAAATTAAAAATAAAAAGGCGCAAGCATGAACATAAACTGAAAACTGCATGAAATAACTTAAAGAATGGAAGAAAAATTAGACATACAGTGGGGATCATCGAAGCAAACAAAAATGACATACTCAAAATTATAAATCAGATTAAAGTAAAAAAAATCATGAGGCCATGATGGATTCATGATGGAACACTTTGCAGAAACAAAAGATAACACAAGTGAATTCATGACAACTCTAATAAATAGTATAATTAAAACTGAAATTTGGCCAAATAATCTAAAAAGACAAGTTATTCGGCCAATATATAAGAAGGGGAATGTACAAGATCTCAACAATTATAGACCAATATCATCATTACTACCCGTATTAAATAAAATAATAGAAAAATTCTTTGCAACAAAAATTGAAGAATTTTTGGAGAAGTACAAGGTATTAAACGAAAATCAATTTGGATATCGAAAAGGAATTGGTACTAATGACGCGTTATAAAATATAAACAATAACGTCTGCAGAGCATTAAATGAAGGAAAATCGGTTGGTACAATTCTAATAGATTTAACTAAAGCCTTTGATACTCTTACAAAAGCTATATTACTAGAAAAAATTTATAAAAATGGACTTAGAGGAAAAATGCATAACATTATTAACAGTTATTTAACAGATAGATACTCATGTGTCAGAATTGGTAATAACCAAAGTCAATGGACAAAAATTGAATACGGTGTACCACAAGGTTCTGTATTGGGGCCCCTACTATTTTTAATTTATATAAATGATATTACTGATTTAAAATGGAAAACATATATGACCTTATTTGCTGATGACATATTTATGTTGTCTATACACAACAATAACAGAAAGATGATGGAAAATTTGCAGGATGATTTTGACAATCTACAAGTTTATCTTAATGAAAACGATTTAATCCTAAATTATGAAAAAACATGCTTTCTACCAATAGTAACACCACACATGCAAGAAGCCATAGGAACAATAAGAACATGTGATAGAAAATGTAACTGTAACTGTGATTGTGCTAAGATAAAAAAAGTAAATAATACAAGATATTTGGGAATTGAGCTTGATAAAAACTGGAAATTTTACAAACATATTGATATACTTACACAAAAACTAAGGAGAATGATCCCAACATTATATAACTTAAAGAATATACTGAGTACAAAAAATAAGAAGATGATTTTTCATGCATTGATAATGTCAAACATAAATTATGGGCTTAATGTGTATGGATCCACATCAAAAAGCAACATGGCACAAATACAAAAATTAACTAACAAAGCAATGAAAGTACTTTTCAGAAACAATGAAATACAACAGACTGATGAGTTATATAAAAAATTTGAAATAATGAAAATTGACACATCATTGAAATGGAACATTATAAAAAAGAACTATTACAAGGATGAACACAAAACTATGGTAAACAGAAATATGAGAAATAATAATACCTGGCTACAAAAACCAATATGGAGAAATTCATATGGAAAAAGGACTACGAAATATCTGGTACCTTTATACTTCAATTTGATTCCTCAAGAACTGCGACAAATACTAAACAACAGTGAAATGCAGCGTAAAATCAAAAAGTGGTTAATACAATCACAATAAGCAGCCTTTAGGTAACAAATGATACATGAATAGGACACAAATAAGATATTAAATGGATTAAATTAACTTATATAAACTCTAAATGAAAATTTTAAATTGTTAAAATAGTGTGAAATGTGTTTTTTGTAAATAAGTTATGAAATGTGGAAAGTTTTATGTAAATAAAATGTATATCTTGTAAACTGATTGCACACACATGTCTGATACGGACTTCGCGCCTGTACTCGTATGTACTTATGTACCTGTACTTGATTAAAGCTATTATTATTATTATTATTATTATTTAAGTTATTTAAGTTATTATTATAGTTTAAGAATTTACTTGTTTAGTACCATTGGTTTGCACCATTAACAAGTTTTTTTGTTTGTTTGTTTTTATGACTATTATTTTATTTTTAATAAGTATTAAATAATTTTTATTGTGATATTCTAACGTATATAATACATGAAAATATAATTTTGTATACTGTTTTTGCAATTTTGCACATACAAGCTTTTTTAGCTTCGTGCTCCTTTGTTTTTCGGACTTTTTTATTTTGTATATTTTTGTAACTGTAATTATTATTATTATTATTATTATTTTATTATTTTATTTTTATTATTTTATTATTATTTTTGAAATTATTTTGAAAGGAATAAATTTGATAGCAAAAAAGTATGGAGTAAAAATAAATTATTTAACTGGGAGAAAAGGAAATAAAGTTAATATTGATGAACACTTAAAGAATGTTTTTAAAACAAATACTAAAATTGTATGTGAGAATTTTTCTGAACATTTTAAAATCCAAATTAACAAGCTAAAAGATGAAGCTCTAAAAGATAAACAAAATAAAAGTAATAAGATACAAAGTAGAAAGAATAGTTATAAAAAATGGAAATCTACACTTAACACCATGGGAGTCATGGAGACAAATAAGTTTGAATTGCTGAATATTATAAACGAAATTAAAGTTAAAAAATCAAGCGGTCATGATGGCTTTCTTATGGAACATTTTAGAGAAGCAAATGAAAAAACTAGCGAATTTATGACAATACTTATAAACTGCATCATAACGAGTGAAATTTGGCCTGAAAATTTAAAAAAGCAAATAATAAGACCAGTTTATAAAAAAGGAACAAAAAATGACCCAAATAATTATAGACCAATATCGTTGCTGCCTGTACTGAATAAAATTGTTGAAAAGTTTTTTTGCAAATAGAATTAATAATTTTATTGTAAAAGGCAATAAAATTAATCAAAACCAATTTGGGTATAGGAAAGGTACTGGTACAATTGATGCACTAATAGCAATTAACAATAATATTAATAGGGCATTGAATGAAGGCAAATTTGCTGGAGCAATTTTAATTGATCTAACAAAAGCATTTGACACTTTGGAAAAGGACATACTTTTGGAAAAAATCTATAATATAGGTATTAGAGGGAAAATGTTTAATATTTTGAACAGCTATTTAACGGGAAGGAAATATAGTGTTAAAATTGGAAATGACACGAGCTGCTGGCAAAATATTACTTACGGTGTCCCACAGGGTTCTGTGTTGGGTCCTATGCTTTTTTTAATATATATCAATGATATTTCAGACAGCATCCTAAATAAAACTTTGACATTATATGCAGACGATGTCTTTTTACTCTCTATCAACGTTGATCAAAACACCATGATTAAAAATTTACAAAATGACTTCAATAAATTGGTGTTATATTTCAGAGAAAATTACTTAATTCTAAATAGCGAAAAGACATGCTATTTGCCAATAACCACATCACATATGTACATGAAAAATGATACAATAAAATTTTGCAAGGATAACTGTCTAGAGAATAAAAAAACATGCAAATGTAAAAATCTTACAAAGGTTAAAAATATCAGGTACCTTGGACTAGAAGTAGATAATAATTGGAAATTTTATCAACACATACAAAACCTTACGATCATGATTAGGAAAACTATTCCGACGCTTTATAAAGTAAAGGGGCTGTTAGATATTAAAAATAAAAAAAGTATTTTTGAAGCACTGATAATGTCTAAAATTAAATATGGACTGATTATTTATGGCACTACAACTAACAGTTATATGATTCAGTTACAATCATTAGTGAATAAAGCAATAAAAGTTTTATTTAAAAATGAAAAATTAAAAAATGCCAAAGAAATATATAGCTACTATAATATGTTAAATATTGATAAAACATTAAAATGGATATACATAACAAAATATTATCATTGTGAAGAATTTAAAATTAAACTTAAAAGAAGTGTGAGAAATGATAATAATTGGTTGGAATTACCACGTTGGAGAAATAACTATGGAAAGAGGGGACTAAATTATGTTTTACCAAATATATTGAATGATTTACCGGCTGGCTTAAGAAATTTAACTAACAAAAAGGAAGTAAAGAAAAGGGTTAAGGAGTGGTTAATTAAAGTTGACTAAATTTGCTTATCATGAAAATGAAAGTAGAATACTAAACATTGATGCGAGCTAAAAAAAATTCTACTAATCTTTATTTTATTGTACTATTTGTATTATTCTTATTTACACTATATGAAATTATATTAATTGTAAGAAAAAAAAATTAATTTATTATATTATGTTGTCTAAAGTTGATTAACATTGCTTTGCACATACAAATTCGTATGAATTTCGTGCCTGTACGGAACATCTTGTACTTGAATAAAGCAGATTATTATTATTGTAAAATTTAGAGTAAAATTTAAATAATAAAAAAAAATACTCTACATGGCATGGATAGAAAGTAACATAAGATATGGCATTGAAACGTATGATTTTGTATCTGACTTCATAATTAAGAGGCTACAAAGTTTGCAAACAAAATTGTTAAACTTTTGTTTGGAAACAATGTTTTGTCTACAGCAGAAATATTTAAGCAAAGTGAAATATAAAAAATAATTCAGTTAAGAGATCATATAATAATAACAAATAATTATTATATAAATAAATACAAAAATTGAAATCTTGAAAAACAAAGTAGGCTAAGAAAAAATTCTGTAAGATTTGAAATGCCTAGATGGGAAAATAAATATGGTCAAAGAAATAAAAAATATATCCCTATGATTTTTAACAAACTAACAAATGAGATGCTAAATATTGAAAATAAAGGGAAACTTAAATCGGAATTAAAAAATATGTTCGTTAATGAACCATAATAAAAAAAATTACTAAATTAACATAAGAAATAAGAAGGAAACTAGAACATAACAAATGTAACATGATTATAAATGAAGTAAATAACTATGTATGTATATATATTAAGCTATTTATTTGTTATTTATTTGTAAATTTTTGTGTGTTTTTGTATTGCATGCTCATACAAGCTCTTGAGCTTCGAGTATTGTTCTAGTGCACTAAAATTATTATTATCATTATGTGGAAAGAATTAAAGAAAGGAGATAATGTAAATGTTGAACCTATAGAAAATTATAGAAAAGAAAAAAAATGAAATTAATAAAAATTAAATAATGTAATGAAACAGTTTTTTGAGAAAAAATTAAAAAACTTGCAAAAAACTAAAACAACAATTTGGGATGTTGTAAATGAACTAACTGGAAAGGAAAATAAAAAACAAATTAATGATGAAATTTTAAAACCCTTTACTGATAAAAGTTTAGAAAAACTATTAATGAATTTAATATTATTTTCTCATATCAAATAACTGAATTTAAGATCATTGTTAAAATTAAACACGAAGTTTATAAACAAGAAGATTATTCAAAAAGGACAAGTGATAGAACTAAAAATAAAAAATCTGTACAACACACAATGTATTTAGAAAATGCTACTGATACGAAAATAGTGAATATTATAACGGAATCAAATAATACAAACGCAACAGGATTAGACAAATTACAAAAAGATCATATAAAAAAACCAAAGAAAATACAGATAAAGCTATCTGTAAATTATTAAATGCAAGGATCGAATGTGAAGTTTGGCCAGAACAGCTAAAAATTCAAATTATTAGACCAGTTTTTAAAAAAAGGTAATAGACAAGATTTAAATAATTATAGACTATTATCCATAATTGATAAAATATTAGAAAAGTTTTTTGTTAATAAAATATTGTATTTTTTGGATAAATGTAAAACTTTAACAACAGCACAGTTTGGTTTTAGAAAAAAACATGGGTACTACTAATCTATTATCTGAAATGAATGACTTAATAATGACAGGACTTAATGAAGGAAAAAATGTAGGTATTATTCTAATAGATTTGAAAAAAGCTTTCGATACCTTTGATATGAACATACTATTAGAAAAACGTTAAACCTAGGTTTAAGAGAGAAAATATATAATATTATAAAAAGTTATTTGCAGGACAGAAAAACAATATTACAAGTTAAAAGAAAACATAGTCTTCCGACTGCAATTAAATACGGTTTACCACAAGGTTCTGTACTGGGACCTCATCTTTACTTGTTTTACAAATGATGCAGTTGAAAACTTGGAAAATACAAAAACTTTCATGTTTGCTGATGATACAGCATTAATATCAATAAATAAAAATTATGAAGATAGGATGAATAATTTACAGCACGATTTTAATTTAATTAATGATTATTATACTGAGAATTAAGTATTTATTAGTAAAGATAAAACCTTGTAATTGGACATTACAGTACCAAAAATGAAAATTAAAAATAGTAAATGGAGTATTAAACATTATGGCAACTGCCAAAACTTATATTCTGATAGAAACAATTATAAGTGTAGGATAGGTGTGTTAGACTAGAAAAACAACAAACAATGTAAATTAGTCGTTAAAAAAGCATATAAATGAATTGATAAAAAAAAACTTAGAAAATTAACTCTAAGATTATACAAATTGAGAGAAATCTTAAATAAGAAACAAACAAAAATAATTATGATCCATGGATAGCTAGTATCATCAGATATGGTATCGAAATATATGGACAAACAACAGAATATTTAATTCAAAGATTGCAAAAAACACAGAGTAAGCTAATAAAGATTCTGTTTGGAGAAACAAATTAAAAAAAAACAGAAACTCTTTTTCCGGAGAATAAAATTATTAACATAAAGATCTAAAAATATGTGTTATCTTAACAATGTATTTTCTTAATAATAAACATAAAGTTTTAATAATAGATGAAAGTGAACCAAGAGCAGGAAAAAATATTTGTAAATTTCCAATGTGTAAAAATAATTATGAAAAGAGAAAAAGAGATTGCTTTATACCCGACTTGTTTAATAAATTACCGAAGGAAGTGATAAAGTCTATGAGCAAGGGTGAATTAAAAAAA
>JAHWFP010233412.1:0-18507 GCA_023313725.1 Lithobius niger | reverse complement strand
AAAAAATACAAACTTATATATTTAAAAATAGAAGTTAGTATACATATACATTAACAAGATATATTTGGAAAAGCTGTTACTGGTATGGAAACTGAATAGGAGAGGAGGTATAAAATATAAGATTATTGAATTATTAGTGTAAAAATGAGTGTGAATTTTAATGAAAACATGTGCAGTCGTTGTTGTGATGATATTATTGTTTTGTTTTTTGTTTGTTTGTTTTTCGTTTTTTGCTTTGTTTTTAGTTGGTTATTGCTGGATTGTAAAAACGATGATTATGAAACTCACACAAGCTTTTTTTTATTAAGGCTTCGAGGGTTACATTAATAATGCAACTATTTGAAATAAACTTACTATTATTATTATTATTATTATTTAAAAAATAAACTAATTAAAAAGTTCCTTTTCGAATGGTTCCTAAACGCATGACTGACGGAATTTTTTAAAATTTTTTTTTAAATTGCCGAATGCGGTTAGGGTGTCCAAACCACACCAGACAAATCACGATTTTTTTGTCTGTATTTGCTTACTGGGGGGCAGTAAAATCTTGAAAAATTGCAGGTGAATGAACTTTCGTAAAGTATTGGTTATTTCTCTGTTGGACATTACGTAGCCATCTCGTCAATGCTTTGTTTTTTGCCTGGTTTACGCTAGTTTTAAAGCAGTTTTAGCTGTCTTACTCATTAATTATTAGCACGCTTGTTTCAATGCCGGAGGTTTAGGGTTCTACCTTGGTTTCGACCCAACTGTGTATACATTCGGCAAGAGAATTGGTCCACAAATGCGCTCATGCTTATGTCTGCTGTGACTTGTAAAAAAATCCTTGATATTTCTTAGCAAAATTGTGCGGCTCTGTCTCGAGATAACTTTAGCAGTAGAAAAAGACATTAGGTACTTAAACAATTTTTTCCCGGCCCCTGTTTCCCCATTAATAAGGTTTGTTTTTTTTCAACTGGATTTAAATTGCGGTTCCAATGTTTAAAATATTTTCGGGAGTGGGTGATAATGTTGTTCGATAGAAGTAAACCATAAACTAACTTTTTTACCAGGAAGTTTTCCGGAAAATCTCAACCAGCCGCCCAAATATTACCTTTCATTGAAAGTTATTGACTCATACCCCCTCCCCCTCACTTCGCACCTTTCTTCCTCCTGGGTACCCTTTATCACCTGGAACTCGACTTGCCCCGACCCCACGACTTCTAAAATCTTTCTCTCTGGCTGTCTCTTTTTTGGAAGAATGCCAAGAAGTCTCTCGCACGCCAAAAAAGTTAGCGTCTTGAAGTTTGGGTGGCGGCATTCGTGTGGATTCAACGTCAGAGAAAAAAAAAAAGGTTGTTGATGTTTGCGTCTAGGGACAAGTTGTTTTGTGTTTGTGTTCGGTCTTGGGGGGATTTCAGTCTTCGCAAACACTCGAAAAAAGGGTTAGAAAACGGAAAATAAGCCGGCTCCAGCCACCCATTCATGCCTGGGCATTACTGCATTCGGAAGGTTATGGCCGATCACTCCCATAAAGCTAATATTTCAATGTTAGGCATGGGACGCATTTATGCGAAGCTCTCGCTTCGTATTCACGCCGTCAGATTTATTCGAGAGTCACGTTGCTGTGGGATGGCGTTGTTGCCACGACAGGGTGAGCTATATGTGTCATCATTTGGGTAAATCCGTGCAGCAGTGCAATCCGTGGCAATAAGACAAACGAAAAATTCCATTTAACGAACAAATTTTTCCGGTCGCTGCAGAATTCTCACCGTTGGATGTTTTGATACGAGTTAAATCTGATACGACACGAGCCAAATCGATACGAGCCAAATCTGATTCCATATTGTAGTTTCATATTATTTCGAGCTTCTCGTTGCGAGAATGCGGAAGCGAGATTGGTGCATAAATGCGCCCTTAAAAATAGTGTGTTGTATTTTATATGCGCGTTTGCCAAGCATGCTGTGTTTATCTTGGGCTCTTCGGCGCCTCTTGAACTTGTCTAGAAGGTTTGTTTAATTCTTTGTATTGGCTTATTTTCACTTTGATGGCGTGACCTCATGATTAAGTTGAACCTGTGTACTTTGTTATAATTGCTTTCTCCGTGATTGTGTAATTTTTTACCGTGCCTGTAGCTCTTGCGAACTTCAATCTCACAATGGGCGTGTAATGTGTCCCTCAACTTGCGTTGTTGTAGACTTTGTTTTGTTTGGCGTCGCCTTGGACGCAATTTGAATATTGTTATTACCTCTAACGAAACGAGAAGGTCCGATAAACAGGGTGGAGAGCATTTGCACTGATTTATTAGAGAAAAAAAAGCAGAAAGCTGAAAAGTACTTTAGTATTTAGTAATTAAAAATGTAAACAGAGTAGCCTTCAAGTGCAGGTGAAAAACACAATTACGACGTTTCAGTTCCCTTCACTTGAAAACAGTTCCAAGTAGGAACCGAAACGTCGTGATTTCGACTTTCACCTGCACTTCTTGGCTACTCTGTTTACATTTTTAGTCTTCTGTACAGCCGTACCGGCTGAGAAGACTGTTAATTGCAACAACTTTGTCCTTCTGTCTGTCCGTCGCCTTTTTCAACTTCGCAACGGTGCCAGATAGAGATGTCCACGGTTTACAACGTTAGATTCAGTGTGAGCAGTTAATTAAATAACATGACAAATTAAAACATCGTTACTTCCTTATAGCTAATAGACTTCTTCGACGTAAGTAAATTAAGTAATAACATTTGATCGTCGAACTGAAATCCTAAGATAACACGCAATAAAAATAAATGGATTTTAGCTTCGTTTAAAATAGTCTCGTCGCATGAATGAATAGGCTTACCATCGAACCAAATTCTCTATTAGGCCTATCAGCTACTTAGAAAATTAAAACTTCATTAAGAAAATGAAAATTAGGCCTAAAAACTGAAAATTAGGCCTAAAATCATGTTACCACGGTAACGTCAAGTTGCTACGAGTCGCCGTTGGCTTCATCAACAGCGTCCTCTCGCTACTTCCCTGCTACCACTGATCTATATAGGATTGCTCGTTACCGTTGTTAACACTGTAACTGTGTGCCCGAAGGCGCACCGTGTTGCAAAAATGAATATGCGTATTATATACAATCCAAATCTCCGTTAGCTGCTACATACGAAATTAAAACTGCTGGTTAAAATTAGGCCTAAAAGCTGACAATTACGCCTAAAATATAAAATAGGTCTAAAAGCTAACACATTTTTAACCGACAATTGTGATGATTACTGCTTTTAGATTATAGAGATTAGGTATTGTAGTGCGTGATAGAGGTGTGTGCCCCAACATTGGAAGTAGAGGAACTATACAGAAGACCGGTGCGACTAGGCAGTCACTGTAGCTGCTCGTTATTTCTTTATATTGTTATTATTAGAGGTAGGGACGACGCTAGAATCACGTTACCACTTTACTGGTTTACTGATGGCACATGACCGTCATATTGATGCAACATGAGATAGAGTACCCACTAACTCATTGTTTGCTACCATCCTCCCCCGTCCCGCCCCACAATAGCCAATTAGAGCAGTCGAATTCAAACTTTCATTTCTTTTTATAAGCAAACATTAACTCGTTCCAACTCGTTCCTAGCGTAGGAGTTGAGTTGTTTTGAACAACTCAACTCCTATGTTCTCAACGCCTATGTTCCAAACTTCCAAGCGATGTGCGCATGTGTCAAGCCTAGCACGCGAGCGCCTTAGCTGCTCTTCCACAACTGCCATGTAACCACGTTGCGCCTAAACGCAAGGTCCATGTACCCACATCGCATTAACTTTAGAGCGCTTTTATCTTACATCGACTTAACACTACGTCGATGTAGTGAAATGTTCCTACCTCCATGTCACAACTATATAGGCTACTAAAGTTGCGAACAAAGGCGACGTGCGGTTGTGTCAGGAGGAATTTTTTGACCCAGTGATGCGACCTGAAGTCCTTCCTTCGCTGTGCAAGTTCTATTTGATTTTGATCTGATGGGTTAGGGGAGGGGATTTGGGTGGGCGGGTCCCCCTCCCCCCCTTTCGCTTAGCGTCGTCCAGCACATTTATGTAGCAATATATTCCATCCCTTCACAAGGATAAGAGCTGGAACAATCATCGGTGCAAACTTATAGACTTATAGGCTTAAAGGCACATAACTCCCGCCAGTATATTTTAACAGTTTCACTCGATACATTACCGGAAATAGTTTTATATAAACTGATTTACCTTTCATTTGCTGGTCTAAGGGTACGATGCAGATGTCGGTAGTGGCGCGTGATTGTTAGTAGGCTTGTTTTAAACGGCTCGGTCCGAGCGGTATATAACTCCCGCCACATCGCTGGCAAGCCGCGGCCCTGGAGGAAGGATAATTAATCCTTCGTTCAAGTTTGCGACTTGGTCGTTCGATGTGTCACGTTGCAGCGGCCCCGAAATGAGTATGACTAGTGTCTTAGAGCAATGCGCGCTGCGGTCGTTTGAACTATATTTTAGCGTAGGTGACACAGAGTAAAGCGACCAGAACGGAGGGATTTATGTGCCTTTAAAAGCAAAGTACTTTCCCTCCGACTGTGTTAAGGGAAATATTCTAGATAACGTATTGCCTTACTATGTTCGATTTAGGTCACGACGACAATTGCCACAACAATAAAGACGAGTCCGACAGATGACCGATTCCACTTGAAAAGTTAAGTGATGTGTTTCTTTTTGTCCACGGTTTCACAGTTCACGGAGGTCTTTAGCCTCTCTTGTGTTCCGATGCATTCCGTTCTGACTCGATTGGTTGGAGGCAGGGCACGTTGCATCTTGCACGAGTGTATGCACAGATGAAACATCATAGTACTGTGGTACGGTGGTAGCTTTGTGTATGGAAGGATGGTAACGACCGGCCAACGTAGCAACCATTAGGGAATGCCCGTATTTGAGCAATTCACGCTGTGAAGAGTGCCCAAAACATTTCCACAATAAATCCAATTGTGAAAACTTAAATTTGTGGTTGAAGGGTACAAGTAAAGTAGGGGGAATCCTTACTAGCAAAAATCCAAGTTGCAAGGGCTGCACCCGATGTCAGTTTTCAAGATGGTCACCGTTTTTCCTATAATATATCTTATCGTACGGTCCCTACTTTTCACAATGCTAAAAACGTCCAGCGATATATCCCATATCGCCACACTTTACAGTGCATGATATCCATATCGCCACACTTTACTAAAGTGTGACGATATGGATGCCATGCACAGTAATGTGGTGATAAGACATTGCCAATACTTTCATAAGGTAGAATTCCATAATAAAACCACGCGAGAATAAATTTGATTTTTTTTATATCAACCATAAGTTTCCAAATAATGTTTTCTACAAAATAAAATCGTACTTTCGTTCCTTGTTTGAAAAAAAAATGACACTCATGCTGTTTTATTACGCAACAAAATAAAAACAAATTAATTCACGTTTGGTTTTATAAAGCAGTTTTAAATCTCAACACACAGACAAGAATTGAATACTTTAAATACTTATTAACCCCCCACCCCCACAAAAAAATCGCCTTCTAGACACATACCGCCGCTCACCCTCATCTTGCTCGAATGGTATCGGCCGCAAATCTGACTGCAGAAAAACAAAGTTATGCAAACGGAACGACACAAAGTTTGCGTAAACAACGCAGCCTATTTACCCCACCAATTTTGCTTTCATTTTAATAGTTACAGACCGTACGATAAATTAGTTATAGGCCCCGTGGCAAACTGTATGGGATTTATGAGCCGATGGGCGATATCCCTCACATGACCAATCCGCTCAAACTACGTCGCGATGACGTAGTTCTCGCGGATTGGCCATGTTCGGGATATCGTCCATCGGGTGATAAATCCCATACAGTTATCCAGGGGTACTATAACCATTATACATGTTACGCTCTGTTGCAGGATTTATTTCGTAGACATTATTTCAATATGTTTCGCTTCTATATAGCATTAAAAAAAGGTTCCATAGGCAAAATATTCACATTTTATTGTTCATAAATATTATCTAAACCTACTAATACACACTCAAGAGGTCATAAGTACACACTCAAAGTAACAGTGGTGGGAGTGGTCTTTTCAGTCGTCTGATGAACGTAAGACCTCCATCATTAATTCCAAACTATCAGCTGTTCCCTCTTGGCTGTTTTCATCACTGTCGCTTTCTTCTGTTGCCGTTTTCCACCGTTAAATTACTCCCATTACTTCGGTCCAATTCATTTTCTCCGTTCTGATTGCTTGCGTCGACCTCTACTTCATATTGCTTTTCGTTTGAATAGTGGAAGAAGTAATCCACTACCAGATAACAACCATCCGAAGTGTGAAGGGTTTGGAATAATTGATGACGCGTTATATGCTTGTCTCCACAGATGTGTTGCGTACCGAAACTATGTTTGTGGGGTAGCAACGCCTTAGGCGATGGTGAAATCGGCCCCCGGAAAAAACGCCCCCTGGAAAAAACGCCCCTAGGAAAAAACGCCCCCAGGAAAATACGCCCACCGGAAAAAAACGTCCGTAGGAACAATCACCCGCAAGTAGGGAAAAATGCCCCAGCGGTGGTAGAAAGACCGTATACCTTTTATATAAATCAAATGCAAATGGAGAGGCTGTCATAAAGGTACAAATTCGCTAGAGGAATTCCTACTCAGGGCGTGGAATTGTTCACAATTTAACCTTTTTTTAAACTAAGTTTCTTGGTGCTTGGGGTCATCTGTAGCAAATTATGCTCGTATAGATGAACCAACTCAATTTTGAACCCTACCAGTTCAGGAAATGTAGGTATAAATGGGGCGGACCTGGAGATGCGTAACAAAAACCATTTACTTTGGGGGTTTATTTCCTGGAGGGGGCGTTTTTTCTTGGGGACGTTTTTCCAGGGGGCGTTTTTTCCGGGGGGGAGGGGGCGTTTTTTCCTTGGGACTTTTTTCTCCCGGGGGCGTTTTGTCTGGGGCGTTTTTTCCTAGATCCGGTGTAATCAGTTTATCAATGAAGTCATTGGTTGTTCTTGACGAAAGTTTCTTCAGTTTCATTACCAGCGCTTACGTCAGATTAATACTAGTCTGTCTATTGTTTATTGTCCCACAAAATGCATGGATGACAAATTGGAAAAGCCACTGTGGACTGTAGGTTGGTAGATAGAAGTCTGAATAGAAGTTAAAAAGCACGTGTAAATACAATCAACGTGTAAAGTAGGTTGGAGTGAAAAAACTTTTTTCATAATTTCTAATAGTTGTGGAAAGGTTGCCTGTTAGCACGACTATCACACATGAAAAATTCTGATCACTCTGAGTTGATAACTTGAGGGGCCACAAGGGGCTTCGAGTTTAACATTGTTTAACAGTAGGCGAAATAGCTAAAAAATGAAAACAAAATTTTTAACTGCTATAAAATGTAATTCTAACATTATATCACTTGATGCTCACAGAGAAGGTGGAAGGTAATAATTGCAAGGAATATTTTTCTGGCTGTACGATAATGTGCGCTGAACAGTTACGGGCCAAAATAGGCTAAATCGCCATTTTTGGTTACTTTCAATGTCAAACTATGCCCAAATTTTTTAAACAAAAATTAAATTCTTTGTGAATCTGGCGTTTTTGTAAATGGTTCTTGAGAGCATGAGCGAGTAATGCTAAAATTGAATTCTAAAACTGACAAATAATAAGTTTCCATTGTTCAGTGTTTCCGCCCATGTTAAACAATGCTGAACTTAAAGCCCCCTGGCGGCAACTCAAGACATCGCCTCAGAGTGATGAAATTTTTACGTGTGATAGTGATCCTCAAAGGCAACTCTTCCACACCCAAGCTATTATCCTCCCAGCCCCATTTTTCTCGATACACCACATCAAGTTCGGCCCCAAAGGTCTATTTACTTACCGTTAGTCAATCCCTTGGTAAAAATCCGTTTTAAAATGTGGCGTCTATAGGAGATTTTCTGTTGCATAATTGTTAACTTTATTTACTGCGTCCTGCAGTATATGGTCCTTTGCGCGCTTACAATATTCATGACGTTTCATCTTTGTGTGTGCATGTACTAATTTTCTAATAATTACCAGGAGATCAAAAATCCAAAAAACTGACGCGGTAAAAATTAAAATTAATTATTCCAATAGATCGCTGAAGCAAAATTATAAGACGCTAGCCTAGAAAATTATAAATTGTGATGTTAA
This sequence comes from Lithobius niger, assembly GCA_023313725.1. Lineage (NCBI taxonomy): Eukaryota > Metazoa > Arthropoda > Chilopoda > Lithobiomorpha > Lithobiidae > Lithobius > Lithobius niger. The sequence goes on along the minus strand of JAHWFP010233412.1, from coordinate 10,350 downwards.
AATACGAGAATTATTTCGGTTTGTGACGACACAATCTTTAACTTGATGTTGTTTCGTGTACTATTCCTACAGCCAACCGAGACAGCAGCAACGTTCCTCGTTGAGAGGAACGCAACTACCACCCCAACCAACCGTAGCGCTGGTAAATGCGCGGAAGGCGATCTACGCATGGCTGTCATAAGGCAGGCCGGGTGTCCCTTTTAAGAATTCCGAAAAAAGTTTTTTTCACTCCACCTTAGTGTAAGCCTAAAAAGTGCACAACGTATATGTAAAATGTGCTCAACGTTTCGAGTCAGCTCCAACTTATTTTCAAAAGCAAATAAAAAAAATGTAGTATTTTAAAACATTTTCAAAGTCATTGGAACATCCGAAGTTGGCTCTAAGACTCGCACACCCTCCATTGTGTGTTCATTTTTACGAGCCTGTCTTTTGGATATGAAGAGACTCACAGACCCTCCATTGTATGTTCATTTTTACGAGCCTGTCTTTTGGATATGAAGACACTCGCAGACCCTCCATTGCATCTTCATTTTTACGAGCCTGTCTTTTGGATATGATGAGACTCGCAGACCCTCCCTTGTATGTTCATTTTTACGAGCCAATCTTTTGGATATGAAGACACTCGCAGACCCTCCATTTCATCTGCATTTTTACAAGCCTGTCTTTTGGATATGATGAGACTCGCAGACCCTCCCTTGTATGTTCATTTTTACGAGCCAATCTTTTGGATATGAAGACATTCGCAGACCCTCCATTTCATCTGCATTTTTACAAGCCTGTCTTTTGGATATGAAGACACTCGCAGACCCTCCATTGTATGTTCATTTTTACGAGCGTGTCTTTTGGATATGAAGAGACTCGCAGACCCTCCCTTGTATGTTCATTTTTACGAGCCAATCTTTTGGATATGAAGACATTCGCAGACCCTCCATTTCAACTGCATTTTTACAAGCCTGTCTTTTGGATATGAAGACACTCGCAGACCCTCCATTGTATGTTCATTTTTACGAGCGTGTCTTTTGGATATGAAGACTCACAGACCCTCCATTGTATGTTCATTTTTACGAGCCTGTCTTTTGGATATGAAGAGACTCGCATACCATCCATTGCGTCTTCATTTTTACGAGCCTGTCTTCTGGATATGAAGAGACTCGCAGACCCACCATTGTATGTTTATTTTTACGAGCCTGTCTTTTGGATATGAAGACGCAGACCCTCCATTGCATCTTCATTTTTACGAGCCTGTGTTTTGGATATGAAAAGACTCGCAGACCCTTCATTGCATTTTCATTTTTACGAGCCTGTGTTTTGGATATGAAGAGACTCGCAGACCCTCCATTGTATGTTCATTTTTACGAGCCTGTCTTTTGGATATGAACAGACTCGCAGACCCTCCATTGCATCTTCATTTTTGCGAGCCTGTCTTTTGGATATGAAGAGATTCGCAGACCCTCCATCAATACATTTTTATTTTACAAATTTATCTTTTGGATATGAATAGACTTCCACAAATGGCACCGACTGTTTATGAAGACCTTGGGCAAAGGGTTTTTTTTTCAGTAAAGGCAATGTCCAACATCTTCAATATGGTTTGACCAGATCTACGATTTGAGCAGTGTTTGAATAGCACAGCAAAAGGATCGATTGTAGGTACGACACTTAAAGAGCCAGCCAGAGGACGTTTGTTTTTTACCGTCCGCCATCAGGCTGATTTGATGCAACTCACAGTAGATATGTACGGAGTTAAGGCAGATGGTGTTCAAAACCACATTGGACTAGAAAAGTGTAGAATGTCCGTGACGAAACAGATATTCGTAGACTGAGCGACATGTTCAATGGCAAACTTGTGAATCCGTTCTCAATGCAAAGCGGAAATTTACTGCGCCTGGCAAGAAGCCAGACAGCATCTCCTCAAGTACAGACTGCAGTTTTGCAATCTACAAGCAAGGGCAAAGATCGAGTTCTTACATATAGTAAGCAGATAGTTCAATCGGTATCCTCTCTTTCTGAATGGGCTTCTGTCTCTTTTGGGGTGTTCCCCAGGGTTCTGTTTTGGGCCCACTTCTCTTTCTCTTCTGTATTAATGACTTACCCGACTCGGTGACTTGTCACTGCCTTCTGTTTGCTGACGACCTACAAGTCGAACCCAATCCAATAAAATCCATCATCATTGTTTACTGAGCAACATTAATTAAAATGTATAAGAGCATTCTCATGAAAATATTGGAGGATGGCTTACAAGAGGAGGAAAATGAACTTAACTTGAGACCTCATGATTATTTGCTACTAGCTGAAGCCCGTGCTATGCACGGGTGGTGTTTGATGCACCGTTTCAATCATTGGGACATTTGCTTTCTCATGTGTTTGTGGCGCAATGCAATTTCAAGGAAGCTGATGGGTCCCTTTACGCTTCTGGAGTTTTTGCATGATTAGTACTTACAATAGTCGTGTTGAAAAGTTCCAATCTGGCGGTGTTGACGACGACTGTGTTGCCATCCAGTGAGAGGTAGTGTAAACCGCGCTGAGCGCTGCCATCCAGAGGTACTATGCATGTTTGTAAAGACATTGTTGTTGGCAATCAATGCAGAATCAACGCAGCATTGTTACTGTTAATTTTGGACGGATGTCCGTCAGGGTAGGGTAGCCGTCTGGGTCAGATGGCCATTTTACAACACTGCAACTCATTTTTATTAATGTAGATAGAATCCACCCAAAACCAAAACTGGTAGAAAAACCCGCCAAGTTTCCAAAAACGGTCGGTCTTTGAAGGTAGTGATATCATTCCACCAGGGAAAGGCCGCCAAGGTTAATCCTATTAACCAAGTTAATCGCACCTACTAATAGTTTGAAAGTTAAATGAAAACTAGAAGATTGCTACTATAGCGGTAGCAATCTTCAAGTTTTCATTTAACGTCCAAAGTATTATTCGGTGTGATTAACTGGGCTAATAGGATTAACCTTGGCGGCCTTTCCCTGGTGGAATGATACCACTACCTTCAAAGGTCGACCGTTTTTGGAAACTTGGCGGGTTTTTCTACCAGTTTGGGTTTTGGGTGGATATCACAACTTTCATAGGACTGTGAACCTACATAAGGTTACATCGTCTGTTTAAGATGTTTCAATCCCATTTTTGCACACACTGACTAATAATCGCTGATTTCGTTCGCTTTGCTCACTCAATCAGCGCATCCCCTTCAGTTGTTTTGTTTAGCCCTTCACCTTCCCCTTAATTTTTCAAGATTTCGTTCACATTTAGTCATGCAGAAACCCCCGAAGGTCGTTGTTACTAAAACATCAGAATGCGAAGCAATTTATTTTTGGGTTATTAACAAAAAACCCATTGGCTCGTGTATGCTTGTATTGTTGCGTAACCATCATCTAACGCGCATCCCTTTATTCTTACGCAATCCACGGCAACGTTAATGTTTCTTTATTTTGTCCTTCGTTACAGTTCAGTATTTAGTTCGTCCAGGCTTTTACAATAAATATAAGGACCAGTTTTGATTGTTCAAGCCATTGTTGCTTAAAATCTTTGGTTGCAACTTGGAAAAGAAACGAAATTTAAATTCGCCGGTGGCGAATTTCAAAACCCTCCCACGCATTTGTCCTGACCCCTATAACCCCCAAACCAACAAAAGGACCATCCTCAGATCACTATGCATCCGTGTGCAAAAGTTCTGGTATGTAGGCCTTCTCAATTTTGTGCTAGCCATGAGCAAAAAGTCTATGGGATTTAACATGAGAAAAATCTTATTAGCTATAGTAACATAAAAACAACGTTATTGACGCATCTTTTTCTCTATGATTGGTGGACACTCATCCTTTAAATTTTAGTTTTTCTTAATCTCTGACCGTTCCCCTTACATTTTCCACAATTTGAAACATTTCTGTCGCATTGGGATTTATCCTCAACATGCCAAAATATGCTTTCAATTGCTTACAGTTAACAGACACATGTCTGCTAGTGAGCCGCCTTTTTATCATTAACAATCAATTTTTAACAATCGGATGTCTACAATGGGATGATCTACTGTTACTTGGCGGCGACACAATAGCGTGTGTCTAGATATGCCTCAGTCAAGATAACATAAGACATTTTAAAGATAGCCACACATTGGGCCAACCGGCTGGCAAAAATTCTGCATCCACAGGAACTTAAAGAGAAAACACTCACATAATGTGGAGTGGACGTGCACGTAGAATTTACTAGGTTCCCAGAACGGCAAATCTGAAAGATTGGACGTGGAAAGAGAGGACTTTCTGCATTGGCAACGGCAATTACCGGACCAGATCAGCAACTTCCACCGGAAACGGATGCATTCTTCGACAAAATCGAAAACAAAGCGGACCTGGTTTCTCTCGAAGGCTCTGCATGTCCCTACTTACGTGCAGATTTAGATGAAGCTGATTCAAGAATATGTGTAAAGGCGTACTCTGTGAATCAAGCAGACAGAGGAGTCACTCCATTATTTATACCAATGATGCTGTCATTTTTGTCACTGGTAGTGCAGCAAGAGCTTCACCATTGCCTTCTATGACTATTTACCAGAGTAATGGCAATAGACTTATCCTTTGGAGAAAGGAAATATGGAAATATGGTGGCCTTTCATTTGCTGACCGGGTGCGACACGACCACTGCACCACCATGCCTAAAATCCAAAGTTACAGTGTGGAAGGAGGCTTGTAAAAAATGAAGGGTGTAATGGAAGGTCTTCGTCTTTGGGTAAACTTCAGATGTTCCCAGCTATTACGCAGTGGCTTTTACAATTTGTCACCCATACAGACTGGAAAAGATAAACGATAAAGAAACTATTATCAACTTGATTTTAGCGCGGGTAATGAAATTGAAGAAACTTTCACCAAGAACAACCGGTGGATCCATTAACAAACTGATTCCGCCATCAGACCTCAGACGCTGTTACCACACATACACGCAGCTTTAGGCAAGCATGTAACGCATCACCAATATTCCAAACCCGTCGGACTTTGGTTGGATGATTTCTGGTAATAGATTATTTCTTCCAGTAAAAAGTATACTCCAACGACAGCAACATGAAGTAGATGGTCGATGAAAGCAATCAAGATGGAGAAAATGAATTGATTGGAACAAAATAGTGAAAATAATTCAACAGAGGACCATGGCACAACAGATGAGAGTGACAGCGTTGGAACCAACGCAGAAACACAACTGATAATCAAGTTTGGGATTAATAACGGAGGTTGTGAGCATCCAACAACTGAAACGTTGGATGCTCACAAGCTTAAGATAACACCTCTGTAACAAAGCGGTAATGACATGTAGAAGGGAAACAGAGCTCACTTTGGCACTACTACACTGTTTCCAATGAATTTCCTGTCGCGGCCCCCACCCCCCAAAAAAAACCCTACATTTTCGTACCAAAATTGTGAAGGTAGGTGGAATAGAACGTGAGATATGATGCATTACATGAAAAACGGCCGCCATTTTTGAAAGCCATCGTGTGCAGCCCCTTTCAAACTGGATTTGTTGTCAAAATTTGTTGAGTATTCTACACAGTGTAGGTAACTAAAATACACGACATCATCCATGTGAGAGCATTCCCTAACGGAACCCTTCTCTATCGTGTTATTCCGCCATTGGCTGGATAACTAACTGTTCCATTCATCATGTACATCCTATACATCCTGTACATCTTGTACATCCTATACCATTCATGTTGTTAAAGTAAGAGACCAAATCATCTGCTTCCTCTGGAACATTCGTCGTAACGTTATCCATTCCGTACTGTACATCTTCAATTAAGGCAACCCACACACACACACACATGAATAGAACACTTTTTTAATTTAATTTTGGAGGACGAATAGTCCGAGGACGAAACAGTCCTGCCTTCTAACTGAAGAGCTCAATTGGGCTCATTCTTGAAAGGTCGAACATGGAAATATTCAATGCTAGCAGGACTGAACGATTTTTCCAAATTTTGATAATTAGATATCACAGCTTCTGAGACTCTGGGAAGTCTCTGACACTCCCTCGTTAATGGGACTGGTGTGGACTTCCATAGGGTTTCCTTTCCAGTTGCAGATCAGCTTTGATGGAGTTTCTTTAAAAAAAAATTTGCAAGATTGTGTTATCACCTTAAAGATACTGAAAGCAAATTTTAGAAGACTGCCTTATTGCTGCACCAGTCGTGATTAATTTGAACGTGACAGCTCGCGTGAAGGTAATTATTTTCATCTTCGACCGAATTAATGGAGTAAGCATTCAGTACAGTTACCTACAGCACTTAAAACAAGAGCCATTTTAATGTCTACCCAAACAGCACATTCCAGTGGTACATAGTTTGCGAAAGAGTTCCAAATCTTGTTGAATTCTAATAACCGACAATTCCGATTTTTCCTGAATATTAATGTAAGTAAGTAAGTATGTAAGTTTATTACAGTAAACAATTGCAGTATAACAATACAGTATGTGCCCACATCCCACAAGAGCTGATGTCCGCGTGTGGCATGTAGGTACCATAAAATAAATAATTAAACAATATTGTTGTTTTAAGTAATGGTTATAGCATGGATTGTGCAACAATGGGCCGGTATAAGCGATTTAATGCACACTTTTGATACTGCAACGTCGGAGGAGGTGTGGTATCGTCCGAAGGAGCAAGTCCCCGAGGATGTTCTACACCACCGAGGACGTCGCCCTACCAAAAGTGTGCATTAAATCGCTTGCACCGGCCCATTTCTGCAAAATCCATGCTGTAACTGTCTTATTACCCTACATTTTGTTTCGTGTAGAAGGGCCGAACGGAAATACCATCGTTGGATGAATGAGAAGTTTTCATTTCCTTGTTTTCCGAATGCTCGAACAACAATCGAGCAACAATGCTTCCACAGTGCAGTGCTTTGATATGACGTTCCATGCGTTGCACAGTTACAACAATTTCGTTGTTGACTGACAGGGCAACTTCTCATTTCCCTTGTTCGTCGAATGGGAAACTCGGAATCAAACAGCAGTCCGTTCCACCGAGCACCGATGCTTTAACCGGACACTTTGACCGGACATTACACGTGGGATATTGTACTCCAGTTTGGCTGTAGACTGACGGGACAAAAGCTTATTACCCTTGTTCGCCTAAGGAGCAATTTGGAAACGAACAATAAGCGCCGGTGCACACGTGCGTTTTTTGGACGCGCGGCGACGCTACGGTGACGCAGCCAATCAATGCACACGTGCGTTTTATTAACGCGCGTTGACGCTACGGTGCCGCTTCGGTGACGCATGTGCGCTTTCAGTTTCCTAACCTCGTGTACAAAAAATTATAGTTTGAAACCAATGAGACGATATTGCTTCTTTCGCCTACCTCGTGAACAAAAGATATATTTTAAAACCAATGCGACGAATTTTGGTACATTGATGTACTAATTTTAGACGTGCCAGGGAAAAATGTTATACATCCTTTGCAGATTAACTAAAAAATTCGGATAAGTTCTTTAATTACTTCCCAATGAGTCTTCAGTCATTTCTGCAGCAACATTTCATATGTCAGGATAGTTCTTTACTCCCCCAATAAACAATTTCATGTCTATTTCTTCGAAATTGGACGCCATTTTCGGTAACGCTTTTGCGGTAAACGGCGGACGTGTGCACCGCTCAAGTCACCCAAGGTACTCAGAGACGCAATTGCGTTTTTTAACGTTGCGGTACAGCTGCGTTGACGGGGGAAAATTGCGGTGCAAAACGACCGCACGAGCGGCGGGCGGTAATGCAACGTCGACGCTGGACGTGTGCAGTACCCAACAGATGTCACGTAAACCAAACCGCAAATGCGGTACCGCACGTGTGCACCGGCGCTAATGCCGACGACAGAGATGTTACCATTGTTAAAGAAGGTAATGTTGGAGGTTTAGAATGTAACACTGCTGGAGAATCCAAAGTAGCATATTGCTTTGTAAAGAAGGTCATAGCCTACTTGTAAGAATTCTAAAAGTGTGCAAAATAAGCATGCAGAACAAGTATGCAACCATTGTTGAGCATTGTTGCAGCCGTGCGAATATAGCATTTATACTGCATCGATTTAACAATAGACGAGATGAAAGTAGAGTAATAAAATGTAGAATTTTGTTTGGGCGGGGGGCGCGAAAAGTGTGCAGGTGACTTTACTTTTATTTATAATTTTTGTCATCTGTTAGGTTTTGAACAGATTTTTTCATTTGGACACGTTTGAGTTCTTTTGGTCCAAACTGAAAAAAAAAAGAGGTTTGAAATCTGCTGGAAGAAAGGTTTTTAGTCTCCCAAAAATCGATTCCCTAAAAGGAAATAACATCCCGAGAATTGAATCGAAACTCTGCGATACAGAAACGCAGACAAAGCAGCAGCTTCCTATATCAAGCACGTACGCATTTATTGCAGCGATGCTTGGTGAGCCTTTGGCTAATCCCCGAAAAAAAAGGAAATAACCAAAAGGTACACGTGAGGCAGAGTCGGTTAACCGGGAATAATGGGCTCGGCTGACACATACGTATTTTAATGCAAAAGTGGTTATGTCAAGCTAACAAATCAATTTATTTAAATTTATATTTTATTTGTCACAATTATTATTACCTCTTGCGATTTCGTTGACAATTTATTGCTGAGAGTTACACAGTGTTGGCTGATGATTTTACGCTGTTAAGTTAAAACATGAATAAAGACTGAATAAATGACTCTAAAATAAATAAATAAATGACTTCTTTGGTTGAAGCATCACCTGGCGATGAGAGTGGAGGCTAAAACTTCCAAAGTGACACTCAACCAGAGTTGAGAGCAGCCCATGAACTAAATGGAAATTCGGAATTAAACGGGGCCCCGCAAGGTAACGCAGCGTAGCGTATGTGAGTCGCCATGGAGAGATAGGCAGCCTTTGGGATTCTACCCTATCAATAGTTTTATTTATGTGGCAGGTGGATAAACATGTGTATTGTGTAAATGGGCCTTGCTTTAGGGTGGGAATGCATTTTTATTTATCTAATTTCCATCGGGCCATCGAACGCAGTCCTGTGGCAAGTGTGACACGTTGACACGTTCTGCTGACACCACAAAACATGTGCAAATTAATAGAGGCATTAAAAAAAATTGTTTCTATTTTTTTCGATTCTTCTACAAAATTAATGGAGACAAATAGTTCCACACAAATGCTCAAGGATCTAAATGGTTCTTGTAACCGGAACTTTACCAGCTACTAGGCATAGAATTTAGTTCTGAAAATTACAATTGCTCGGTGGAGCGAGAGATTGTATAATACACGAGTTTATTTTGTATATTTGTGCTTCTAATATACTTGTGGGGTGCTTTGCTGCTCCACTTATACGCTTTCTGCCCAGTGCTCCACATGGAAGTGCTTTGCTGCTCCACTTATACGATTTGTGCCCAGTGCTCTGCCTGAAAAGTCGGCCCACTCCACCACCCCCTACATCATTTGAGTAGCAATTTCATCTTCGAACTCATCTTTGGTTTGCTGTACCAAAGCTTCCTTCCTTGTCATGAAATTTCAACCAAATAAGAACAAAATTCGAACGTTGTCGTTATTTAAACAGATAAACACTCTTACAAACAAACAGACAAACGGACCCACACAATCCACATTCAGTCGAGTATTAAAAGCCTCGCTTTGCTCGCCAAACAATACCAATAAGTCTGCCCTAAACATGTATACGTAACCTCCTTGAAGTTAGCTTCCTCTTATGTTTATCTTTAGCATACACTTATGATGCAGTGGCCATCTCTCCTTTCTTTTGCTCTATACATTTTTACCTCTTTCTGACGTGGCTTTTGTTGATTTTGTTTTGGCTTGCTGAAAACCGTGATGGTTAAGCTACAAAACGTTCCTTTCTAGTGTTATTATTTTTTTAAACACAATTTTATTAAATACGAATTAATGACTTATAGTGCTTTGTGCACTTCTCACCTATCCCGTAATAGTCAATACAGGGAGGGTAGAGTAGATAACGGGAGGGAAAGCTCCGCCCACTTTCAGTGCTAAGCGCGTGTAATCAACGGCAGACTCGCGTCCGCAGCGCGCCAAGCGGTCGTGATGTTGATTTCACGCTTAGGCATTATCAGCAGTTTGGCAGACTACGGTCGTGATGTCGTAGGCACACGTAGACGAAAAATGGAAAGGTGCAACTTACAAACTTTTACATAAAACACGAAGCACATCGTTATTTATTTGAATAAATAATGTCAGTAAATTATTCAATAATATTTTTCAATGTTTTGATAAATATTGGACAAGATTATTATAGTCTCCGCTTGGGACCTAGATAGGCTTTTTTTTTTGGCGGGGAAGGGTATGGGGGAGTTACGAAAGCTTAGTTTTGAAAAGTTATAACATT
>JAHWFP010233410.1:0-22202 GCA_023313725.1 Lithobius niger | reverse complement strand
GAACTGATCGGATTTGTGCAGGGATTTAGCACGTGATAATACTTTGTTTGCATCCTCAGCATTTTCAAAATGCAAACGTCGAGCGTCCTTAATTGGGGATTTCGGGTTTCCTACCAAAGAAGTGGTGTATTTAAGGTGATTACAATCAATAAGTACCATTATATCTTGAATTTGCACATCAACATCGTTACCTTTAACTTCTCCCGACCGACCCTGGTTGTAATTTAATTGGTACTGCAGCTAAACCTATTTCCCGTAGGCCTTATGTCTGCTACGACAATGTACGTCTGAAACTCAGTCCGCAATTTAATTTCTTCTCCGCCTTTGATTTTGTCCATCACCGTGTCAGGATCCTGAAACCCCTGCCCCACCCCTTCTTTCCTAGTTTCTTGCGGTAAACATAGGATAAACCAAATTGTCGATCCAATTCTTGTTTTGTCCTTTCCTTTACCGAATCGGTAGGCAAATCTACTTGGTGGAATAGATAAATGCGTTCATCACTCGCATTTCTCCTTATTTCTCCCGATAGGCTCTGATCCACGACATCGGTCGCAGGATATCCAGGGTCACTGGTGAGAAGAGGTCGACCGCGTTCCTTCTCCAGCGTATTGGGGTGGCGGTTCAGCGGGGAAATGCCGCTTCGATCCTGAACACCATTCCAGTCAGTGCCTCCCTGGGCGAATACATCAGTGTGCTTTGAGTGTTATCGTCTGTGTGCACATTTGTCTGGATTTTGGCTTTCATCTGTGTGTCGTGCCCAGTTACGAATTTCAAAACTGCCTTTGTTGGGTCGAAAACACCCGTTTGTTGGTTTTGTATTGCCGTTTTCGTTGTGTTGCCTTTGTTTGTTGGTTTTTTTTTTATGTTCTTTGAGTCATTTGCACTTGTTGTTATGCTCTCTTGTAAATTTGTTTTGTAATAAAAATGTAGTTTGAGCTCAAAACAAGGTTAACTGGGATTGAAGCTGCGTGACTCGAGTACGGCAGCTACGGGCAGCTACTAGCTCACAAGGCTTTCGCTCAGAAGCTACAAGTCACATGACTTGTAGTGCACGAATAATCACTACGTCACAGACTAGGCGTGTAAACATCACGTAACGTCACCGTTGAAAGTAGCCCGAGAAGCTTTCTGGTGGGAGTGAGATACTCTTCGGACCGATTGGTTAAAAAGAAGCCTACTAGCGTACACGCGCCACATCTGTCATCGGGATCGTACCCTTAGACGATCACATAAAAGGTAAATGAATTCATATAAAACTATTTCCGGTAATGTATCGAGGAAAACTTAAAATATACCGGAGGAAGTTATGTACCTTTAACTCTCTTCGAATGGTAACCAGGTGCTAGCGATTACTTGTTACGCGTATCCCGAAGTGCCTACAGAAACAGTGAAAGATAAATGGGGCTTTTCATATAAGGCAAAATGGCAGGCCATCGTTCGTTACCAACCAGGTTGAATACGGTCAGGAGAGTTTGGGATTGCAAGAACCTCCCACAGCCACATGGGGACTCTATGAGTTAAATAAATACTAGTTCAGCAGGTCACACTTCTGGAAATGAGAAGTTTTACTTGCGATTTTCTGATCACTTTGGCTTAAAGAAAAATTACTTACTTTTGTCCTGTAGTTGTAAACTACCCTCGGATGGTAAAGTCTAGGGAAAACAGTACCACCAACTTCAACAGTAGATTTGAGTACACTTGCATAGACGCACAGTTGATTTTTCTAAAGCTGCATTTGGGTATATTGGGTTAGTTTTGAGCTTTAGTTAAGACAACGTCTGGTTCTTAGAAGCTCGGACTAGTGTTCAACGACAGATAAACTACATTGGGTGCACAGCAAGGACAATGTCGTACTGGCTATGGGGTTAGCATCTGGAGCCGGTACTCGAGCTGCAAAGGGCACTGGATATATGCGGAGGTAAAAACATTAGTGTAGCTTGTCAAAGGAAAAGAGGAAATAAGCCAAACAGAGAAAATCATAAACTAGAAGTAACATAGTACGGTAAGCCACCTTTACGCACTTACGTTTTGTTGGAGTGTGTGACCAGGCAACCAAATTCGTCCCCAAATCACCGACATAGTTCCTTTATCGCTATGGCCACCCCTCCCCTGGCTAGTGTGTGATTTTCGCTGTTTGGTTTGTTTTCCTCTTTCCTTTATATAATTTACATCTATATGTGTATATTTAATTAATCCGTAGTTTGTCAAACCAATGATGTGAGAGTGGGTTTTACAGGACTGTAATTAGGATTTGTTGGCAGCTGCTGCAATTTTCAGTTAGTGGAATCATTTCTTTTCCTATTTACAACATTAATATGCGTTTCATATCGTTAAGGGATTGGACAAACATCGTTTTTCAGGCCTAAATCCGCTCTCAACATCCAGCATTAGTTTGTATCTAATGCTCATTTCAGCTAGCTCAACGTTTTATGCTTTACGAAAACGGTGTCTGGTTCTTAGTAGCTCTAACTAGTGTACACAGACACATAACACCGCCTAATCCCTAATACAGTGAGTTTTTCGGATTGGTTTCGGGTTTTAGTAGATGACGTTTAGTTTAAACTAGTAGCTTTTAACTAGTCACGACCGGTACAAAAAGACTAAAATACCAGAGCCTGCACCTGGTTGATTTTAGTTTTTATTGCCTAACTGAAAATATAAATTACCTTTTTTATAGCGTTTCCCCCTCTTGAGCTTAATTTCCTTAGAAGTGTGAAGGTTGGCTTCCCTGCTGGGCTCGTAATAGTTCCGTGCATGCGCAAGCTTGGGTCAGTCTATATAAGCAGGCTGTGCAAGCCGGACCTCATTTCTCCCAAATCCAGAACCTAGTTCATGGAGGGAAGGCTGAGCGGGATGAAAGGTAATGTACATTTCAGTTAGGCAATAAAAACTAAAATCAACCAGGTGCAGGCCCTGGTATTTTAGTCTTTTTATAGCCGATGAAAATATACATTACCATTTTTATAGCAGACTTCGTCACCTAGGAGGAGGGACTAGGTTGGAGTTTCCCGCCTTACAAGCCAGCGCCCCCAAGGAACCAGTCCCGGAGAAGAGAACCTTAAGAGCCAAAACCATACCCACAACAGAACAAGACAGCCGAAAGAGGTAAAGGATTGACTGTATCGTATAAGTGGGAGGTTAAAGGTGCAAACTGTAAGGGATCGTTCTGTAGCCTGGTTTTTAGTGGAGAACAGTTCTGCAGTAAGGGGTCTTACATACTGCGGGGGACAAGGTAAAACAGGTAATATTACACAAAAAACTTGCTTACCTTGTTGGGAAAGAAGCTGAAGAATCTTGAGGAGCGACGCTTGAACGAGGAGCAGAAGGGATGTAGGTGCACGGGAACGAATGCTGGTAACCGTGAGGGAACCGGAATCCATAGGTCGAACGTGACATCGTAATCTTGGAAAAAGCAGAACGAATCAAGGGGCAATCGGAAGCTTTGCAGGACGGAAAGTTGGCCGGGATTAAACAGTATTGATGGTAGCGTGGAAAGAAATTGGAGAAGACACATAATCCGCAGGTCGCTTGAGTGACGAAGAGGCCAGTGGAATAGATGTTTCGCGAGTCCGAAACGAAAATAGGTTGTAAAATTTAGTGTATTGTTGTAGGACACGGAAACCGAAAGCTGCCCCCCTGGCTTGTGATCGGCATGGGGAACAGGGGGGATCGCGGGAAGGTAGCGCAGAATGAGGATCGATGCCATGGAATACTGGAACAAAATTTGGTGCGCGTAATACTGCCATACAGAGTAGCTGGAAATGGCGGGTGTGTGTTTCGAGGATGTGTCGGTCCAAGTGAGTAAACGAGCTTCGGAGGTGAAGAGTGGCGAATCGGAAGTCTGAGAGTGATGAGACGACGCAAGTTGCAGAGGGATCTAGGAACGGAGAGGGTAATGGTAAGGGAGCGGGGTCATGTAACATGGCAACCGAAGGGGACGGTTCCTGCGATAAAGAGGAGGGAACCGTCGGTGATCGAAATTGCGCGGTTGACGGGGCATAAAGTAATCGTCGTGTGCGTGATGGTGCGCAATAGTATGCCCTCCATGGAGGGGACGTTGAGATTGGCGATACCCACCGTTGATTGTTCTTAAGCAAAGCATAGTTGACACACAGGGTGTGGTTTCTTCTACGCACGATTTCGAGTTCGTTGCTGTAAGCCTCGTTGGTTGCCCTTAGTACAGCGTTTTCGGCCCGGATGTCATCGATAGGAGAGGCCTGAAGAGTGGAGAGCGAAGCTGTGGAGGCACGAAGAGAACCAAGTTCCGCAGCGAATCGCTCGGTGAAAGAAAGCACAAAACTGATATTAAAGTCCAAATTTTCTTGTTCACGGGTGGAGGGATGAACGCCACGAAGAAGAGCTTCACTTAAGATCGCGGCTGCGGGGAAGGGTGTGGCTGGTGGGGACGTTAGTAGTGGCGTTGGAGCGGGTTAGGTTGCTTCAAGAGTGGCGATAGGATGGTCGGAAGATGATGAGGACGGGGGTTGCTGTAAGACGCACCTGTTTAGACGCCGTTAATTTGCAAGGCGCCAAAGGCAGAGTGGCTTTTTTTTAATGCTTATCGGCTTGCGTAGGGATCCTGGCACACCACTGGGTCCGAGGATCGCGGGAATAATACCAGTCGAATGTATTGAAGGTTGCACAGGCTGCTGAGTGTCGGGTGTCAAAGAAGACTTACTCGTGGGTGAGGATTGGGTATGGTGGAGTGCCTTCTTCTGAGCTGCTCTGACGCGAATGTTTCTGTTTTTTTCCTAATGGCGATCCACTTGTTGGCGAGATGGTGATGCAGATTTTGCACTTCTTTTGGTCTCCGTCACATTCCCGGTGCTTCTGGCAACAGGGATGGGGATCAAAGTGGGTGGTATTGCCAGAGAATCAGAGGCAACGACAAGGCTTGGGCGAGGGAACATTGGGAACCGGTGGCAAGGGTTCCTCCGATGAAGAAGAGTCGGACATGATGCTTTGGAACAGGCGAAAGTCACGCTGCAAAGTGCGGGAAAGAGACAAAGCGGTTGCGACCGAAACCGGTGGTGAAAGTGGGAGCCAGTGTCAAAGTGGCAATCGGCAATCGAGGTTGCGGTAGGGTCGAGAGGGGAACGTGCTGGCAGTGGAAGGACCGCCAGTATTCGCCAGTAAGTCGTAAGCAAGCGTGGTGAGTATGGAGGATCGGCAATCGAGAATCAGGGAACGTTATGGCAACGGGAGTGTTTTTTTTTTTTTAGGTAATCGGGAGGTTGAGGATTTACAGGGAATCGTCTGGGACCTCGGAATCGCGAGTCAGGTGCGTTCAGGTATCCGGATTCCCAGACGTAGATTCGTAAGTGAAAGTCCTTCTTGCCCCAAAAAACGTTAGCTATGACGAAGTGTGTGCCGAAGCTATGCTATGTGCGAATCCCTTGCTGAGGAAGGGAATAAGAAATGTAAAGACGGCAGAGCAGTATGGAACCCGTCGGCTGGGGATCGCCAGAGTCTGAGAGGGGTGGATCGGGAA
This sequence comes from Lithobius niger, assembly GCA_023313725.1. Taxonomy (NCBI): domain Eukaryota; kingdom Metazoa; phylum Arthropoda; class Chilopoda; order Lithobiomorpha; family Lithobiidae; genus Lithobius; species Lithobius niger. Next base: position 16,711 of record JAHWFP010233410.1, on the reverse strand, counting down.
CCGTATCGGAAGGAGCCAGGAACTGCGAGGGTCGCACCAGAGGAGGTAACCGAGGAACCGGCAATCGACGCATCCATGGTTCCATGGAAGGCGATCGAGTAACCGGCGGCACGCGTTCCTCTTCTATCTTCGGGAATCGTAAGCTCAAGGGTGACCACGCTAGTATGAGCGCCCTAGGAAATGGTGAGGTTCGGCTTGCGCAGTCTGCTTATATAGAATGACCCAAGCTTGCGCATGCGCATAACTATTACGAGCCCAGCAGGGAAGCCAACCTTCAAACTTCTACGGAAATTAAGCTCAAAAGGCGGAACTGCTATAAAAAGACTAAAATTGCAGGGCCTGCACCTGCTTAATTTTAGTTTTTATTGCCTAACCGAAATATCCATTACCTGTTTTATATTAGCAGATTTCCCCATTGAGCTATTGATTCCCCTAGAACTTGGAGGTTGCCTTCCCTGCCGGGCTCGTACCCTACCGCGCATGCGTCGGGCTGCTTATATAAACCCCAGCGATAGCCGAGATCATTTCTCCCTCTACCAGAATCTAGCTCATGGTGGGGAGGCTTGGGCGGGAGTAAAGGTAATGTACATTTTCGGTTAAGCAATAAAAACTAAAATTAAGCAGGTGCAGGCCCTGCAATTTTAGTCTTTTTATAGCCGACGAAAATATAAATTACCTGTTTTATATTAGACTTTGTAGCCCGCAGGGCGGCTAGGTTCGTAGCATTTCCGGCAGGCAGAGGCCGTGTTCCCGTGGTACGAGATGGCAACCCCCAGGCACAGCGTGACCTGATGACTTTCACTCGGGGCGAAAGGTGCCCGCAGGGACGGAGGCGTCAGTCAGAGCGGAGGCTGAAACTGTGCCAAGTACGTCAAGGAGGAGTGAGATTGGGGATGCGGTAAAGCTAATAGTTATTTACGAATGGTTAAAGAACGTCATCGCATGCAGAGGTCAATTCATACGGGGGCAAGGTAAAGAGATCAAATATATAATACATGAAGCCTCTTACCTTGCGAGAGGCGGAGGACAGAAGCGACGGTACGGAGGAGGCGGCAGGATGCTCTTGCGGAGACACATGCAGAGGCAGGAGTCGGTCAAGCCCTACCCAAGGGCCGGGGTTAGGTCAGAGTGGTGTCAAGACGGAGCGAGGAACACAGCAGTAGTAGTCTGGAGGAATCAGAAGAAGTTGTCGGTAAAGATGGATGTACTGGAGAGTAGAGCGAGAAACATCGGAGGAAGGCATCTTGGCAGGGGAGGGAGCTGAAACAAGAAGTTCACTTTTTTCTTTCTTGTCAGTGTTTTTTTTTTTTGAGTCTGATTGGAGGGAGAGATGCCGCCACCGGAAGTGTGCGCGACGGTGATGCGATTGTAGGAGGCGAGGTTCCGTCTAAGAAGAGAAAAAGTCCTTGTAGAATGTCCGGCCCGGACGTGGATTGGAAACCGGGGTTGGAGGACCGTCTGTTGATAGGGTGGGGCGGAGTGGACCGGAGGTAGTGTCGGTGAGGGGAATGCACATGATATCCATGGGGATGAAACAGGCAGACACCTCGCCGAAGGTAGGTCGTCTTGAAGAAGAAGGGCGTGCGTTTTCTAGTCTGGTGTGAGCCGAAATCCAAAGGCTAACCCCGTTGCCTTGGAGCGGCAAGGGGAGCAGGGTATGTCGCCGTCCATTGATTTTACGTTAGGGTGGATTCCATGAAACACTGGGAGGAAGGACGGCGCGTCATCGAATTGCCATACGGAGTAGCTGGAGAAGCCAGGTAAAGGAGGGTTTTGCTTTGATGTTTTCCAAAGAGAGGCTGGCGACCGGTGGCATCAAGGAGCTTGTTGAGGGCACAGGAGGTGGTGATGAAGAAGTGGAGTGCATTGAAGGTAGAATAAGGTCTAAGGTGGGTGACGCGGAGGAAAGCCGCTTGCTTGGTGGTGTGGAAGGAAGGACCTGTGATGTAGCGGGAGCTGTGTCGCTGAACGACGTTGGAAGTGGAAGCGGAGGAGTGAACGACTGAATGTCCTGGCCGGGTATTCTGCGGCGGTTCGAGCCGTCGAAGAGGGGTCCCGGTACGGTGATGGAGCGGTGGGCGGCGGACGGAGATGGCGTTGAAGTGGTAGTCCGTGCAGTCGATGGAGACGGAGGAGTGCAGAGAGCAGTAGGAGCATTGAGAGGACGCCATGTCCATGATCATGCGCAATAATACACCCTCCATGGCGGTGAGGATGGTATGGGCGACACCCAGTTGTAATAGGCGTGGAGCAAGGCGTAATTCAATCGTTGGGAGTAGTATTTTCTGTTAACGACCTCCAATTCATTTGTTAGAGCATCGTTAGTGGCGCGGAGGACAGCGTTTTCAGCCTGGAGTGCCTCCAAGGGGGCAGCGGACTGGGGGAGGGCAGGTAGTCCCTTCTAGAAGTTGCGGAGGGTCGTGTAGTCGGTAGTGAACTGCTGGGTGAATTGTAGGACGAAGTCGATATTAAAGTTGAGATTCTCCAGTTCCCTGGCCGAGAGGTGGAGGCCCCTTGTTAGGGCTTCACAAAGCAAGGTTCCGGAGGGAAACGGGGCGAGCGGAGGTCCTACATGAGGCGGAGGAGCCTGTTGAGAGGGAGGCGGAGCACTGGCAACCCGGAGATTGGTGCAGAAGTTCGAAGGCGGAGGGTTGGTGCAATATGTTGTCGGGCCGGCTTGATATGGACGGAGGAGTGAGCTGGGACACTCGTCTTTTTTAAGATGCTGACCGGATGGCGGAGACCGGAGGGCCCAGGGATGGATGGGATTATGTCGGTATGTGGAGGTGGGAATGAAACAGTATGCCGGATTCTGGGTGCCATGAGGACCTGAGGGAGATAATGTTCGTTCCTGTACCGGAAGAAGATGGTAACACCGAACTTCTTGTTGCGGAGGCTGAAGGTGGGTTGACCTTGCTTCGTTTGGACGGAGGCACAGAGGAACTGCCGGGCCGCAGTGTTGTTGATGCCGGAGCGGAACGTTTACGTGAGGACGGTGCCCGTACTTGCTTAGGTTGTGCACAGAAGTCTTGTCGGCAGGTAGGTTCCGTTGCTCCGTTGAGGATGCTGCGGCTGCGGCCTTCTGGCGTCGGGCTCTATCGGCTCTCTGTTTAGAGTAAATGGTGCTTTCGAATGAGTGACCATCAGGTAGGCGATATGGACACACAGATCTTGCATTTGTATTGTAAACCGTCACAGAGGCAATGGCGCTGGCAGCATGGATGAGGATCGGTTCTAGGTTTTAGACGAAGGTTGTGCAAATCCCGGACATTTACAGGTAATTGGCGATGGAATGTTGACCTCCCCTTGTTGAAGAACTGGAGACGGTGGTGGAGTGTGATCGGAGGCTTCAGAGTAAGATAGGTCCGCCATGGTTGAGCTTGCGAAGCGTGGAGAGACGACGGTTGGAGAGCGGCGGTTGAATTTGAAAACCGTAACGGTCAGATGAGCGACAAGTGGCGCCCTCTGGTGGCGCAGTGAAGAGAATGAGCTGGCCGAAACTTGTCGCTAGGCGGAGGATGAGGCGGGTGTAGGGAGACGTAGGAAGTGTGGTCGAGGGTATGATAATGACCACACATAAGTAGCTGGCTGAAGGCTCGTAGCGGTAGTTACCAACGTGAAGGCGAGGAAGGAAGGGAGATATCGTCGGTGCAGGAAGGACCTAGGAAGGTCTTGGTAGGAATGGAGGGCGTGCTGGAAGAAGGTGGTGGTTTGCCCAGTAGTCGGGTAATGCTGGGAACTGTTGACGGATGATGGCGAACTAAGCAAGGCGAGCCCGGATACAAGGAGAGAAAGTCAGGAGAGGCGGGGCGAAGGATGGTGTAATGGACCTCCGAGCAAATGGATTCGTTGCAGGTCAGGTCGGGTCGGGCTCGTTGGCAGAGGCCAGTCTAGGGAATAAGTTCTCTGGAAGGACGGGAAGGAGGCGGAGGTAAAGGCCTACCGCGGAAGGCGGCGGTATGCGGTGGCAGGATCTTCGGGGATGGCTCGAGAGCGAAAGCACGCGGCTACTGAAATGATATCGGCTACTGCTGCGCTGGGGTTTATATAAGCAACCCGACGCATGCGCGGTAAGGTACGAGCCCGGCAGGGAAGGTAACCTTCAAGTTGTAGGGGGCTCAATGGGGAAATCTGCTAATATAAAACAGGTAATGATATTTTCATCAGCTATAAAACAGAATTTTAAGATCAATCTTAAAGAGCAATGGACAAAACCCTTAACTGTTTCTGAAATTTAGGGAAATAAAGGCCTTTGTTAGACCTTCAACAAAGGACTAAGCAATTTATAAAGTCTCTTCATTGAAGCTGTAGTATCTAGAATTCTTTGGTATGTTAAAACTTTGCTTAACACGCGCGTTAAAAAAAAAGACAATTCTCGCAAGTTCTTCCTTGAAAATCTCAATTATTGGCGCTATTTACACGCCTAAATGCAAAAAAAAAATCCTCGAGATTCGTATCATATCGACCTTATGCAATTTAAACAAGGATTAAAATTTCTTTTGCCAATACACGGCACAAATCGCCTTTTTTTTCCCTAAACGATTTCAAAGGTGTCACCTAATCACACACGCCTTACCACCAGGCATAATACCCCGTCGGCGCAGAATAATTTAACGTGCTATAAAACGTGTTTATGGCCTATTCAATTAGTTGACTGAATCAAAAAGAGAGTTTCTTTTCCTCGACAAATCACTCATTTAGTTCCGCCTGCGTTAGGCAAATGCTAGCCTAATAGTCCATAAATGAGAGGCTGTTAATAGCGTCACTTTACTTATCTGAAAGCCTCAAAGCATCGGACACAGATCACGAGCAACGATACAAATAACGTCATTTTAATCCGGAAGGAAGGTGGAAACTTAAGGTCTGATCAGGTTCAACCAGGGGGTCCCAATTCTACTAAAAACAATGCATTCAAAACCTTCGGTTTCTGTACTCCTTCCGGCGCTTGGTGGGCGCCTTGTAACGTCAACATGGCGCCCGCTGATTTCCTGTTTTTGTCTGGATTTGCTAGGCCAGTCCCACTAGCTATTTATTTATTTACTTTATTAAAAAAACTATTGCAACGCCCTACCAAGAGCATAACAGCAATTTCAAATTAAAACAATTTTAAAACAAAAAAACATGGTGGTGCCCACGGGAGCCACCTAACTTCCTGTTCTCAACTCTGCTCTCGCCTGAATGAGATTCGTGAGATACACATTACATATCCCATAATTCATCATTCCCTCCGTCAGCACTCCTGTGCTAATCCCAATGATGGGTGTGCGACCAAGGCAACGCATAGATTAAAAGAAATGTTGCTATAAATGTGAAAATGGTGTACATCGTAGGTATTGGAAACTTAGTTCGAACTTTTGCCTGTGGAGTGTGTACGATACATTTTGCAAAATGTATCACAGTTTAACAGTAGCCTGCGTGTTTTACCGTCCTCGTAAGTTTCCCCAAAATTTTGAGCTACCACGACTGAATTTGCTCACCATTTTTCAATGGTGGTAACCACAGCCTTAAAGGCGACAACCACAGCTTCAAAGCTCAAGTATCAAAGCTGGAACACCCCACATCGTGAATTTGCTTGTGCGGTACCTATATATCGTCCTAAATGGCAGCAACCGAAGCTTCAAAGCGGAAGTATCACAATTGGATCGCCCCAAATCGTAAATCTGGTCGTCCGGTAACTGCAATTTACCTTTTTTTCGTCCTAGGTTCAACATTCCATGCACGGATAGTTTCGATTAATTACATGGATGAGACGTTGAATGCAGGCCTAATTTAAGAAAGATTACGGAAAACTATCTGGCAGAAAAATACATCCTACTACTACATAAATTTGGAACTGAGCAAAAACGTTTTAAGCATAGACAGCGGCTAGAAGCTATAAGATAGTCCGAAATGTTTAGATGGCGCGAATTTTGGCTCAGTTTAGCAACAGTAGAATAAGTCTGATCGCGGCCCCCCCCCCCCCCACATTCTAATCAATTTTATTGTGTTCAAAATTCGCAGCAACCACTAAGATTACCTGACTCAACAGGAAAAAAAAATGCAACTTCAAACATTCAAATGTAAAAAGTTCGATTGTCGTAACACTGAAATTAAAACGATTAGTCAGTATCAGCAATTTTTTCATACCTTATTTTTTTCGTAAGTTTAATAGATAATACTAAACAGGTTTTTTTTTTTTGAAGATATACCCAGCTTTACACAATTTTTGGCTTTCAATGTCTGTACGTTTTTCATCTTATTTGTGCCTTTTGTTGTGACCTGGGTTAACGAGTCAGTCCGGATGACCAGGTCTGGTCAGAAATGCTGGCGAAATTTCATACCTCGGTAACCAGCCGTCAACTTCACCCGAATGATCCGAAGGCGAAGGTCTACCTCTCAGAGTAAAAGGAAACAGATAGGATTGCATCTGTATTTATGAAACATTGATGAAGTCCGTTTGGCTTTCACCGTGTAACCACTTAAATTGTAGTTGAATGCCAACATACCGACAGACATCTAAACCAAAAAGATGTTCAGTCCGGCAGCCTATTAACGGCACTCATTTGACCCTGTGTGGGACTTAGCCATTTTTTCGAAGTAAGTATTACCACTGACGTAGCCGACTCGTGCGTTACATAATGGAATATTCTATGCTGGCACAAGTGTAAAAAGATTACAGTTTTCTTATCAAAAAATCTCGTTTACGTAACATTCTACAAAATTCAGTGAAGAACAAAAGTCCTAGATTTTCATATTTACACTTTTAATCTCATTTCTAGTGATAAAACCGCTTATCAGCAGAACCAGCTTCCACGTTTCTCACTCTTGTGAGCCTTACGGGGTTGCGGAAAACACATGTGGAATGAATGGAGAACGACAGCTAATGTGATATCTTTAGTTCCTTGTTACAAACCTTAAATTCCACATCTATAAGAGTGTCGTTCAGTATACCTTCAAACTGAATATTTACCTAGATCAATACTGATAAATAACGGAAAATCCAAAGCTGAAGTTGTAAAGAGGCCATGGACGAAATTCGTTGGGTGTGGTGTAGGGGAGGACGACGTGAAGGTTCCCCAACGACTGCAGACAAGCCGACCCTCCGACAAGCAGACCCACTTTTTTTCGTCCTAGTATTACGAGGGAGACCTTGGCAGGAGAGATCCAAGGGTGTTGAATAAATCAAATGACTTAGAATGACGGGAGCGACACAGACATTCTGCCCCATTTAAAACAAGATGCACTAACACTGCATTAGTAATTCGACGTGTCATATGGTATAATATAAAAAATATCTGTACCAGATGCCATCTCCAGGATGTATGAAGAGGAGCAGACAAGTGAGGAGGTGCATGAGAACTTCAAGATGGAGATAAATGCGACAGACCGACCCACGAATTTTCCTTCGAATGAGGATTTTCGACAGGCCCAACAGCAGCATTCCTACATCCAGCGACAGATTGCTAAAATTAGCGATAGGCCTACCAGTGACCCGTCACTGGAAGAGACAATGAATTTAGCTACACCTCGCGTTGGCAAGCTTTATTTGTTTAAGGGTCTACTTGTCAAGTCATTCGCTCCACGTAATGTAAGGGACAGAGCGGCCGGTGACAACATACTCAAAATTGTTGTACCAAAAAGCCTTCAGACCCGTTGCATCGAAGCAGCTCACGATTCATTGTTGACAGGACATGGGGGAATACAGAAGACAGTTTTGAGGTTGCAGGAGACGGTAACATGGAAGGGCATGACAATGCACGTGACGAGGTACGTCAAAACTTGCAAAAACTGCCAATTGGTGAAGACGAGGAATAAGAAACCTTTGGGGTTTATCCAAAACATGGAACCACCAAAATATCAGTTTCAGAAATTTTCGGCTGATCTCGTGGGACCACTTCCGAGAACCAAGTCAGGATTTAAGTGGATATTTGTAATTGTTGACGAAATGAGTGGGTCTCCGGAACTTTTTGCTCTGAGGACGGCGAAGGCAAAGCAAGTGATATCGGCACTTTCTTGGACCATAACACACTGGGGCATGCCTTCCAGAGTAATTACGGAACAATGCGTGGCAATCGACGATGCAGAAGCTTGGCGTAAAGGCAGACTACTGTACATCATACCATCCAGCCAGTAATCGTACGGAACGCACCAATAAGGAGAAAAAACACCTACTTCGAGCATTTGCAGGCAACAACGCAGATTGGTCAGAAAAGTTAGAAGGATTTGCGTACGCGATTCGAAGCCAAGTCAACTTGGCAACAGGTTTCAGCCTAGCAGAGATGGTGATAGGAAGAAATTTGTCATACCCATGGACGCATCAACAAGATGCTTTGCAAGAAGCAAATCATCCGGAGCAAGCAGAAAAAAGGGCTAAAGTACAAGCGGACGTAATCAGGGGATTTCAAGAAATGTATTCTCAGGCAGTGGCTTCAATGAAGAAGTCGCGTGAACGCCAAAATCATGAGGAGTTTTAGAAGGAGTGGGAACCAGGGAGCTGCTGGCCAATTTGGTGCGATTAGGAGAAATAGGCCCGGCATTGTTTGAATTCTCTGGAGAATTGTTGGGAGGAGCTTGAATGGAGGGAACAGGTAATCATGGAGGTCTTTCCATGGGAATGTCAGGGCGTCCACATTCCAGGCTTTGTTGTCGGGAATCGGACTGATGTAGTGGGGAAGTTTGGCATTCTGTCTCGCGGCGAACAGGTCGATCATGGGTTTGCCCCAGAGGCTGAACAGAGACTCGCAGATGGATGTTTTTAGTGACTATTGCCCTGGAGGTGGTTTCCGACGGGAAAGTGAATCTGCTATGACATTGCGGCTGCCAGGTATATGGAGTGGAAGGATGGTAGTATGGAGTGAAATGTCGGAAAATTTCGGAGGTGATGTGATGGAGAACGACGGGAGTGAGTTCCACCTTCTTTCCGTACGTAGGCGACCGCGGTTGTGTTGTCTGATTGGATTTGGATCGTTTGCCTCGAATAACGTTTTGGAAGTGGTGGAGTGCTTCTAAAATCGCTTTCATTTCCAGAATGTTGATGTGATCCAATTCTTGCTTTAACCATGTTCCTGATACTTCCATTTGGTTTCTGTGGACTCCCCATCCTTGGATGGATGCGTCTGTTAAGAGGATCAGGTCTGGCTGTGGTTCTTGAAAGGGAACCCCTTGGGATAATTGCTTGATGTCCGACCACCAGAGATGGCTTTCGAATGGGAAGGATTCGTCTGTGGTAGACGTTTTGGGTGACGTTGGGTGAGTGTCTTTCCAATGGTCGATTCGATAATGATGGAACGGTCTTGTCATCCATTTGCCGTAGGGGGACAAGAGATGCCATGGAGTCCAAGGTTACTATCAGGGAGTTTAGTTCTAGCAGCGTGTGCTGTGGTTTTTGTCGAAAATTTCTGCAGATGGAGAGGGTGGCTTCGATTCTGTCTGGTGATGGCGTGATGGTTGCAGATTCGAGGTTGAAGGAGGCGCCTAGGAAGTTGAAGGATTGAGCGGGTTGTACACGGGATTTTTGAGTGTTGATGCCGAATCCTAGATTCGAAAGTAGTCTTGTGGTGAAGTCTCGGTTTGAGATTCGTTGGTTGGGTGATTCGTGGTTTAGAATCCAATCGTCTAGGTAGGCACTTGCTGGTACTTGGTTTTGGTGTAGGTGAGCCAAGACAGGGTTTAGGATCGATGTGAAGATTCTTGGGGTGGCGTTTAGTCCGAATGGTAGACAAATGAATTCGTAGACGGTTTCGTTGTACATGAATCGGAAGAGATGGTAGACTGCCGTGTGAAGTGGACCATGGTGATAGGCATCTTCCAGATCGAGGAAGATGGTCCAGTCGCCTGTGTTTAGGTTCTGGCGGATGGTTTCGAAAGTTTCCATTTTGAAGTGAGAGTTCTCCATTAGCTTGTTTAGAGGTTTTAGGTTGAAAATTAGCCTTTCGCCACCGGATTTCTTGGGTCCGAGAATAATTGTGCTGTAGAATCCGGGATGATCCGAATTTGGGCTTTTCCGGATGGCGCCTTTTAGAAGAAGTGCTTGGATTTCGTTGAGTAGTTGAGGATTTGGTTTTGCCGCAAACTCCCATGGGGAGGGAGGGATATCAACTTTGGTTGGAGAGGAAGGTTGGGTGGAAGATGTGAGAAATGATTGAAAGAAATGTGTCAGAGGTGATGTTTTCCCAATTTCTGTGAAAATAGAGGAGTCGTCCGCCGATAGGGAGTGACGATACGTCATTGGTTGCGACGGAACTTGCAGCGGGAGGTGGAGGAGTGGTAGCTACGACAGTGTGGTGTGGAGTGTTTGTTGTTGTTCTTGCTCTTGTCTCTATTGGTAAAGTTGTTCCGAAAGGGCCGGTTGTCACTGGATCGGTTAGATGGCCTTGATTCACCGGAATTGTTTGGTTTGGAGGAACTCGTCGGATTGGAGTCCTTGTAATCCAATCTCTTGGGGCTGTGGAATTGCTTTTGTTTCTTGAAAAAGGGTCTGGTGAACTTTGGCTTGCGTGAAGAATCCAAGTGAGGGGCAAGTTTGGGAATTTGACCACAGAAGAGCATGTTGGATTCATGAATGGGCTGGTTTCTCAAGATGTGACGAGTGAAATCGTTGCTGTTCGTTGAGGTGTTTACAGCAGCTTCACGTTGTAGGAGGGTTAAGTTGTAGAGCGCTTTGGTGGACCAATTCATAGAGTGATAAACGGCGAAGGAAGCTTTGTTGAAGAGCTATTGTATGATGCCGTTGAGGCGTGTGGCTTCGGATTAGCTGGGCTCGGTCAATAGTTTTTCACACATAGCATTAATGGCGGAGTAGATGACATCAGCTTGGGAGAAGGCATGGAGACTGAGTTGTACGATTTTGTCACAATCTCTCAGGACTGAGGATGGGATGTCAAGTCTTTTAGGAATGTGGAGAGCTGTTCCGAAGTCCATTTTCGATTCTCGGGTCAAAAATTCGGATTCAGGATAAGTTGCAAAATGACGAGGATTTGCAGAATCGTCGTCGTCAGGGCGGAAGAACCAATTTTGGGAGGAGGTGGGTCCTTGTCGAGTTCAAGTGGTTGGCCTTTTCCACGGAAGGTGCCTCCGTTTCGTAGAAGTGTTGTTGATTGGCCGAGCATTGGTCGGGTTTTGAGGGTCTTGTCACGTTGACAGAAGCCGATTCCAGTGGTGAGGCCTCGGTTTTTTGTTGTGATTTCAGTGGATGAGGATGGTTTGTAAAGAAAGCTGTCTGGAATTGCCTCTGCTACTTTGCGGAGAAGTTCAGAAAGAGGGATTGAAAGAACTGTCTTCATCATCTTTATCTGTGGAGGAGTCGTAAAAATGAGTGTGACGAGGATTGATGAACGGATCAGTTGCTGACGAGTGGCGAGATGCGTCGCGCCGAGACGAGCTGTTGAGTGTAGACGCAGAATCGAAATCAGTGGTGGAAGTGACGGATCGTGCAGGGCTGTGATGGCGTTGTTTCTTTTCGGGGGGACTGGAAGGTTGAACAGACGTGTCATTCTTTAATTTTTTCACGTTGGATTGTTTGGAGAAAGCTTCACTAGGTGTGTGACGTTTGTGGGATGAAGTAGATGTGTTCGTGATCCAATCATGCGTGTAAGAACGGCTGTGAGAAGAAGGTGGATTGGCCTTGGTTGACCTGTACTTGAATTCACGGATCGCACTATCAGGATTTAAGCTGGCAATTTTTTTATTTTAGCAATTTGGCTAACTGCTTGCCAAATTTAGCAGCCAAATCCAACTTTCATAAGCCAAACAAACCAAGTGACAAATTTACCCGTAAGAATTAAAGATGCAATATTTGGACTCACTGCCCAAAAAATTGTTTAGCATATTAAGTTTGTACGTCTTTAAATACTGTATACGTCCTGTGCTTTAAAAAGTTTGGTGTTTACCATTTAAACGTAGATTTCAATTATTGTCCTCTTGCCCAGGCAATAGTACAACAGCAGCAGCAGGAGACAGGCATCCTACTCCTATTTACTGCCTAAAACACAAGTTGAAAACTTTGTTGTCCTGGTGACGGATTTAATTGAAATCCTTAGCAATTTGGCTAATTAGAAACAAAAATTATTAGCCAAATGAGAAGATTGTTAGCATTTTGGCGATTTGGCTACTGTCAGCTAAATCCCTGGCACTATCCATTAAATCGTGAACCTGGGAAGCGGATAGATACTGCTTATCGTTGGATTGGCAATCCAGGTTTTTGGAAGAGTGAGGAAGTCAGAACGACGGGAAGTTCAGATGAGGAAAAATGATTTCGAAGACGACGATCGATGAGAATGTTTCATTTTCTTTATTTTCTTTGTGGAAGAATGTGTAGAAACTTGACTGCCCGGGAGTGGTGAGACAGAAGGAGAAACCCGAAGTGAAGGGATTGGTGAAGGTGAGCACGACGGATTGAAAACAATATTCGAATTGCCCGGCGATCGACTGCGAGGCGACAGGGCGGCCATCTTGGAAGAAGCGGTTCTGGTTGGTGTTTCTCTGGATCGGGCCATGGTGCAATCCACTTAAACGTTGCAATCCACGAAATGCAAAACGGCGGATTGGGGAAAAAAACTGGATTGTAGAACTTGCTAGGACAGAAACGAAGACGTGACGTCTGAAGCTGGAGGAAAAAGGTCCAAAACTTTAAAACCCCAGCTTGAGAAGCCTACTTCAGGGAAGAATGCTATAAATTTTCAAGTATTGGATATTTCCGAGCGGCAATAGAAAATCTGGTTAGCTCGTCCATGTTGGATCACGACGGAAACGATCGATACCTTCAGTGATAGGCTACTCAATGTTCCAGCCTTTCTCGCACTGACGCGCTTGTTGCGACTATACATATAACAAGAAAGAGCAACTAATCACAGCCACAACTAATCAAGTGGGTAAAGTTACAAGGGCGGTAAAGGCATTCGGTCCCATTTTTAAAAAAGTGGCATAGCCTATCAGTGGTGTATCTTGACAGCAATGATCCAAGAATCCAGACAGGTCTGAATGACCATGGTAGTCCAGACTTTTGTCCCATTTTACATATGTAGTATAGCCTGTCAGTGTTGGACCTAGGCTAGGGCCTGGAATGATGGTGGCCCAGCTTGTCACAGGGGACTTAGTCAGTGGCGAACCTGTTCGCCGCCCTTCCAACAGAGTTGGGAGAGCTTGTCAGTGGTGGTGAACAGGGCCAGAATCCATTCAGCCTGATGGAAGAGACTAATAACAGACGGTTAACAATTTGTCACGAGTAACCTACACTCTGGCTGGCTGCGCAGCCATGTTCTGTTGCACTGCTGCTGTCGCAGTGTAGACAAGTTGCCTTGGTTTAAATTTCTCGGGCAGAAAAACTTGCAGGACAAACTTTCGCCTAATATTTAAAGTGACGTCACGCACATTTCAGCACAGCCATGTTGACATCGCACGTCAGCCGACTCAACCATTTTCCTACCCCAGCATGAACTAAACGTTTGCAAGCGTCGTAAGGCATGGAATTGTCTACATGGAGTAGACAACAGCTTGGAAACACGAAAAGGTGCACTTTGTTTCGCCTGCTCATGAAGCCTAGCACTGCATGATCCTTCGCTGTAACTGGAGTTTGGTAGATCGACAAAGCACACCCCTTTCATGTACTCCTGGTAACCTAGAATCCACACATAATGGTGAGATTCCTTCTTGTGTAGCGAGTAATGACAAGTAATAATCGTCATTGTCCGTCCTTACATAACGGTGGGGGGGGGGGGATATACATACAAAGTCAAAGCTATTTATTACATATTACCCATATCGTTTGCTTCGCTCACTCTATCGGCATCAATCCAAGCTTCGTGTAATTTCTTTGATCCAAAGAGCATCACAAAATCGATGGATATGCGAAAAACTGCTCGACATCATAGTTTTATCAGTTTTATTTTGGAAGGTCAAAGTTTGTTCAGGCAAAATAAACTTTGCCTGATAAAACTATTGACGTCAGAGCAGTTCTTTGCGTTTATTTTGGCCTGAGGTTAAAGAAACTGACCTTATTTAAACTGAAGTTTTTGAGTTTTTTTTGGCATATTTGAGGGTCATAAAATCAAGCTACAGCGACGAAAAATAGGCCTAATGGAAGCGCAATTTAATTATCTTTCATTTGGCACAACTCATCTTTGTAAGTGCCTTAGTTCACGAGGAGTAAATATGCATGCACGCGTGAACGCACATCGTAAGGTTTTAATGATGTAGATGGTTATATCAGTTGATGTGCGCCTTAGGAATCAATTTATCCAAATTCCCATCGTCTGAAGCAAGAGCCCCTTCAAAAATAAAATGATGTGACAGGTTTAAATGATTGCTAACCCTGAGAAAATGGTTGAAATCTTTAACATTATTTGCTTCCATAGATCCTAGGGCAACCCAGAGGAAGTCAGCCACATCGGGTGGGGGCTCACACGTCAGCCCTCTAATATCCTTCAGTTACGTATGTCTCAGATTGATCTGAAGTGTTCGGCCTCGGCCGAGTATAGCACGGTTCACCAGTGTCATTGATTTCTTCCTAACATGGCCTAATTTTCTAGAAACCTGAATGCATTAAGTGCCCAAGCTAAAACACTTAAAAATTCCACAATAATTCTATGCCACGAGGCAGTTTCCGAAATTTTCCCGTGCTTCTTGGACGAGGGGCGATGTACTTCCACTGCACAGTTCTCCGCTTAAGATCACTTCCATTTTATCAATAAAGTGCTTTACTCCTTCATCGAACTCTGCTTAAGATGTGTTCCGAAATGTCTAGTCGAATGACTAATAATGCTGAAACACCATGGAACCACTGAACTGGAAGAAAGCTACACATTAACAGTGGACTACTTAGCACACTGGTCCAACACGTTAGACAAACAGGATTCGTTAGGAAACCACAGTGGATCAGCCCTTGGTTTCATTAGAGTGAACCCTTTGAACCCTCAAGATAGTTCACCACGAAATCGCTACCTTTACCAATATGGCCACTAGTCCACTGGTATGTGATCACTATTAGTGTACATTAACTGTTGCTCAGATTTCCGACGTACCTTTATGAAAATACCTCCTTGTGGGATATCTTACGCTAAATTGTTTTGACTGCAAAGAGTTGCCCCCAAGCCACTGCCTGAAGTATGCACTGGTAATCTTTAGGAAGGAACCCCATTTTGCTATTTGCATAAACACATATTACAAACCGTGCAAGCATAGGCCTATCTGACTACGCTAAGCTTCCATTGCATAACGACCAAAGGAGAGGGTGACGTCATTTCATCATACACGAATCGAACACGCACACAAGATGGCAGCAGCGGCTAAATCGCTGTTCTATAGCCAAATGTGAAAAGTTTTACACATCAGTGTCTTCGAAATTTAAATCTTAAGTTGTATTTATTATGCTTACAAACTGTCATCACGTGTCGGCAGGAGTTTTTTGCAAAAATTAGTCCGTCTCTTGTAATCGAAGTTATTTAGTAATTGAAACTTGGCTTCAAATAAACCAACACCGTAGCTTTTATCTTTGCCGCTAGTCATGACTTGGCACGGCGTGTATTACAATTACGTAATCAATAAAATCTGAATAGCCCGACGGAGATAAGTAATTATGGATAGCCAGCGAATTAACTATTCACGAAGTTGTTCAAAAATTCAAGGTATGGCGGTTTAAAAATGCAAAGGAAGGCTTATTACACTTAACGTTTTCGACTTGTTTTATTAACAACCCAACTCCCTGCACGACGTCATTTGTAGCAGGGACTTCCGATCCCAAGTCCTTAAGACAGCAAACCAACATGGCAGCTCTGCATGCAACGAGCAAACGGCTTAACGTCAATATTTCATGAATGCCGAATACGAAACAGCGTTCAGGAGACGAACTTTGGCAAGTTAAACAAGATGTATGGATCATCAGAAAGAGACAACGGTTTCAAAACGGACTTCGTTAATTAAAGGTGCTTGCTTTCATGTCTACTTTCTTGTCTAAACATCCCTGTAAAATTAACAATGAAGCAATAAATAAATGCAGATGCAGACTTATTTCCTACTTCTATATTAGTATACCGAGAATCGAGCCAATTAAGTTATCCGTCCTGAAAGCAATCGTAATGCAGTTTCGTATATAAGGGATTAAAAATACGCGGTTATTCTGCACCTGGTAGAATTATTAGTTTTCTCTAATTGTGGCAGGGTTTTGTTGCACTATGGCTTCTCTGGCGTAAAACGTAAAATCGACAAAAAAAAACTCAAATGCGCAAAACCTTATAATGAAAACTTAAAATTTATTCATATCTAAACTAATGGTAACAAGGCCATAAAACGAAGTGTTTCTAAGACACAGCCGTATCCTAGAAAGTGCCCTGCATTTTCGCTTTTTTTCTTTTCCAATATTCTGAAAAAAGTAAAAATTCAAGTCAATCGCACACTGTCAAGTCTTCTAGAATAGTGATTTTGGACTAATGTCATAACTAACATTCTAAAATGGGTTATGAATGTTGAAAATGTTGTAAATCATGTTGAAAATTGTACAACTGGAAATTTATCAAGAGACTAAGACCTTTTTAGCTTTTTCATGCTAGGAAAAAACTTCCTCATCCCGCATCATAGTTTACAGTTAATAAAAAAAAAATAACAGCTAGTCTCATCTTGTTTATGAAATTTTTGGCCGTTTGAAGTTATGATATCAAACGCCAAGCTCTTTCGCCAAGTTAATCTCACCGAATAATAAATAGTTTGACGGTTTAGCGGAAAATCAGAAAATTACTTACTG
>JAHWFP010233409.1:0-27535 GCA_023313725.1 Lithobius niger | reverse complement strand
CAAGCAAATATATATTGTATGACCAAGCGCACGCCACCAAAATGAATCTTAACATCGAGTGTACCGCTAAACATCCTACAGCACCATCAAGCAGAACTGCCTGAAACTCACTGCCAGAATATGGGAAGAATGATTTGTTGGATGTGCACTCGGTATACTCTTTATTTTGCTTGTGCGCTCAGTACACGATACAATCGATGCATTCGCTCTAGTACCCTAACACCATTCACAGGCATTTTTTCTCTTGCAAAAGCGACAATGGCCTGGCCACCACAGGCTTTTTATTCTATTGCCGTATTTTTCGCTTCCCAGAATTAATTATTTTCTTTGCAATATAATCTAACCTGGCGGCAAATGGAGGCAGGCAGTGAATAGAGACTTGTTTATTTTTTTTTATTTTTAGAGACATCAACCTTTTGATCCAACTGCATAAGTAACGGTACTAAACGGGATGCGACTGTCTTAATGAGGTAGAGTCGGTCCGTATAAC
The DNA here is from genome assembly GCA_023313725.1 of Lithobius niger. Classification (NCBI taxonomy): domain Eukaryota; kingdom Metazoa; phylum Arthropoda; class Chilopoda; order Lithobiomorpha; family Lithobiidae; genus Lithobius; species Lithobius niger. Next base: position 27,045 of record JAHWFP010233409.1, on the reverse strand, counting down.
AATGAACAGGTGAATCCAATTCTGGACCCATATTAGGGAGGGAAGATGGACAGCTAGTAGAGGGAAGGAGTTAGTACTAATCCTTTTCCTACACATTTTAATACTCATCGGTTTCACTGACCGTGCGTGGCAGTTCTAGTGCAGCTGAAGTTTGTCGAAGTTACAATTAGTTTGTGGAAGGTTGAACGACAACAGTTCTGTCAACAATATTATACGTTGTAGTGGACTATTCCATTACTTCACTGCTTTGAACACCGTTAAATAGAGACCCGGCGTTTATTATTTTTTCCAGAGCACGTTAAACCCCGGCGACAAATACAGTGGTTTATAATTATATTCCAAGTGACTGTTTTGTTTAATTGTCAACATACATTAAAATCCTCGGTCTAAAAACTGCCAATGATTGTTACGCCTACAAGAGCCCAACACAAGAGGCCTCTATTATGAGAGGATTCGAGTTCTAACCTATGCTGGAAACGATTCGTGGTTTTTGCTAACTCTAACCAGAGAACTAGTTAGGTCACTGACTTAAGATTACCAGTATCCGAAAGCTCTGTAAAGCAACAATTAGAATGATGTATTGGCACATCAAAATCGACCAATTGTTTACGAAATTACAGAGAAAAAAAACAATACTTTCCAAAAACGATTGGGAACTAAAAACGGGTTTAACTCGCACAATGTATCAGTCCCACACGCACCTGAGAACCAAAGATTTTTTTTCCCGTTATGTAAGCATAAGAACGAAAATAGTTCGTAATTATATACTCACGAATTGGTATACATTCCAGCCCACATGAGTTTTTCAGTCACTCCCATTAAGGCTGTTCCAACTGCCATACAGAAGATACCGACTCCAAAGAAAACGTGGATTGGCAAGTAGAATTGGCGCATGCGCAGTTGTGCGAAGGGAAGAAGAAACGTAAGGAAACCACAGAGCAACTGGAAAAAAAAAATTATTCTAAATTAGCTTATTAAATAAAAGGTTTGCATCTGTATTTATTGTTTTTTTTTTATTATTGTTATCTTAGTATTGGCCGAGCGAGCGAAACGAGCGACGTCGAATACTCGACTGACTGAGTTTTTTGTGTGTATGTTTCTTGATTTAGGAAACGATAGAGTTTCCCAATTTTGTTCTGATTAGGTTGAAATTTCATGTCAAAGGAGCTTTTACTAAAAAACGGAATTAAACTATAGAGCACCGTCAATAAGATCAAACGCTGCCCGTTGCTAATGGCAACCGAACAACGCGTGCCGCCATCTTGTAACGGAGGTAAACAGTCGCGTTTGAAGCAAGCTGACGACGTTTGGCTGGTTTAGCTTCGCCCAACTCGTTTACAAATGGCTGAATTTCTGGAACTCGGAAAAAAGACGAACCCATCTGCACCCGTTCATTGCCGCAGTCCAAAATCCAACAACTGTAAACCATTTTGGTGGAAAAAAAAACATGGCATCAGCGCTGATCACACGACAAACTAAAATAACAAAATGGCGGCAGGGTGATCTTTTTTCCCCTCCACCATAACAAGGTTAATTAAATAGATATATTCTTTTACCACCATAACGGGCCAAGCCAGAAACCAGGTATCCAACGTCACGTGATGACAGGGCCGCAGCGACTGCGACGTCTATTGCCATTGCTGTATAGTTACTAACTACATGAAAAAAAATATCTGCATCTTTTTGCTAACTACTTTTAAATAAAACTAGTAGCAACTACAGTTTATATTTGTGGTAGTTAGTAGTTGTAACCAGAAACGTCAGGAACGATAAAAGTTGGAGGGGTGTAAACCAGAAATTTACCGACATAATTTTCCATCTAGCAAAAAATGTATGTAATTTTTTCCAGCTGATTTGCCGACTGATCAAAAATTATGTATTTTTGCTGACTGATTTGCCGACTGGCCAAACTTTGGAGAGGTGTGACACCCCCCGGCAACCCCCCCCCCCCCCCATAAAAACGTCCCTGATTGTAACTACTTTTTAAAAAAAATTTAAACTCTTTTTTTGTAATTTCTCAACTTCAATAAAGAATGGGATGGTCCCATGCTGCTTTTCCCATAATTTGAAGAATTTCACTTCAATATTTTATCTTTCCCAATAAAAAATACAAATTAGTTTTATTACTTTCTACAAAATTACAGGTTGGCTTATGAAACACACAAAAAAGTAGGCTATTTCCAACGACAAGTAGTTTAACTACAAAAAAAAAATAGTTTGACTAGTAGTTATCAACTATAATTACGGTAGGCTTTCCTGCATGGCTCAATTTTGCAACATTACTACAGATGGGTGTAATGTTGCAAAGGTACTCATTTTCCTATTTTTTTTCCTTCGTGAGAAACGGTTTTACTACAGTCACTTTAGCCTAAGTAAATGTTGCAAAAGCTATTTAGCGCAGGATGCTCGAATATGGTGAAAAGGTATGGCCTTTTAACTATTTTGAAAATAATTTAACTAGTATTTATAAGTACATGTGTTAACTACTCCCTATCATTGGCTTTCATGCACGAAAATCACAAGTTCGAAGATGAAACATTTAGGGGTTTTTTTTTTTTGGGGGGGGGTAGCGAAATTCGACGTAGAGCACTGGGCAGAAATCATATAAGTGGAAAACGGCAGAACTTATGCAAATTTCTGCCTGGTTAATATAGAAAATAAAGTAACGTAAAATAGCATTTCTCGCTCGGCCGGGTAACTTACCTTAAGTCAGAACTCAATTATATACCTATTATTTAATTATTTAATTGTCTTTATTTAGTGTTGTTGGATCATTACAATTAACTACTGGGTGTGAGGCTAATTTTTTGTTAATGTAGTGGTTTTTAGGCTGTTAGCATATGTCAGGGGGAGAAGCAAGTATAGGTTGGTTTATTTTCTTAATTTTTTCAGGGTTGGTTACTTAATAGTTTATGTAGTTTGGTAATGTTTGAATTTCGACTTGGTTGAATTTGTAGGCTGACTAGAACAAGCGGCTACAGCGACTACCTAGTCTTATCCGGTCTTCTGTACAGCTCCGCCACTACCAGTGGTGAGGCGCACACCTCTATCACGCATTGCAACAGCTATCTCTATTATATAATGTAATAGCAGTAACCATCAGAAATCCTGTTTAAAAATGTGTTAACATTTAAGCTTATTTTACATTGCATGCGTAATTGTAAGCTTTTAGGCATAATTTTTACCCGCAACTTTAATTTCCTAAGTAGCAGCTGACGGATATTTGGATTGTATAGTAAGCCTATTCATTTTTGCAACACGGTGCGCCTCTGGACAATCGGTGACAGTGTTACAACGTAGAATAGTGGTAGTAGGGAAGTGACGGACGAGACACTGTTGATGAATCCAGCAGCAACTCATAGCAACTTGACGTTGCCGTGGTAATATGATTTTAGGCCTAATTTTCATTTTTTAGGCCTAATTTTTTTAGCTGCAATTTTAATTTATTAAGTAGCAGATAGGCCTAATGGAGAATTTGGTTCGATGGTAAGCCTATTCATTCATGCAACAATGCGACGAGACTATTTTAAACGAAGATAAACTGCTTTTGTTTTTACGGCTACGTGTTATTAGGATTTCAATTCGACGAATGTTATTATTTTTATTTAGTTACGTCGAAGAAGTCTATTAGCTATAAGGAAGTAACGGTGTTTTAATTTTCCATGTTATTTAACTAACTTTTGACACTGAATCTAACGTTGTAAACCGTGGTCGCCTCTATCTGGTGCCGTTGCGAAGTTGAGAAAAGCAACGAACGGACGGACGGACTAAGTCGTTGCAATAGTCTTCTCAGCCGTTACGGCTGTACAGAAGCCTGAAAGGAAGCGAGAAGCATTTGGAAGCGTTTTGTTTAATTTGAAAATGTGCTAGAAAAGGATTTTTCTTTTCCTAGTGCATAAAAGTGTTCACGGAATTTATGAAAAGAAATGAAACTGCAGTAATAAACAAACACCCATCGTATAGAGCAGCGTCATGTGACGTCATATTGCGACAAGAGAGATAGCTGCAAGGGGCACTAGATTAAAATGGAAGGTGAAACAACGGCACTTCTTGTCAACATAAAGCTAGAAAAACGCGTTTTAAGGTTAGCGTAAAACGTAAAGCTTAAAATTTCAGCAACTGCCAACAAATCTACAAAAATCGTGCATTATAGGCCTAAGAAATCCACTCATTAACAGCATTGTCTTCAGTAAGACTCTCTTCTTTTCCCCCTCCAGTGACCCTTGCACCTATCCCAGTTACTGGCTCCAGCATAGAGCTATATGTACAATAATGCAACGTTGTGTCACTGCCCTATAGCATCCAACGTTGTGTCACTGCCCTATAGCATCCAACGTTGTGTTACTGCCCTATAGCATCGGAAACTGTAGGGAAGACTAGTACGTAGCCACTTAAACGAAAAAAAATTACGTGTCAGGAGTCGAACCCCGGTCTTCTACGTTAGCACAGTAGAGCATGCATTCATTATGTTATCGGAGTTGCGGGTTTGATTCTCGGCCAAACGTACTGGTCTTCAATGCATTCCCCGGACACTGGATACCTTGTAGAGGTACATACACAAACTAGTTTGAATACACAATTTTAATGCAGTGAATACACAGTGTATACATACCTGGCATGCAAATAGTGTCACAGTGCCCAGTCCCAACCAGGCATGCAGAGTGTGAGCCTTGTAGTTTTCTTTCTCTTTGAATTCGGAATGGACACCGACAACCACAAAGATGAAGGCAGTTCCCATCAAAATGGCGTGGAAGATCTTTAGAGTTGGTTTCTGGAGGTGACGCAGAAAGCGAAAGACCAGCATGCCTGAATTATAAAAATAGAAATGATTTTATTTCTGATTTACATTCTTTTCCTGCCTGCCTTATAACAGCTACACGTCGATCTCATCCGCGCATTTACCATAGTCAAGGTCAACTGAGACAGTAGCTTCGTTCCTCGCAGCGAAAAACGCAGCTACTATCTCAATTGGCATTGTGCCTAATAGACAAGCCAGTGTGAGTGAACTCATTGATTGTGTCGTCACAAACCGGAATGATTCTCGTATTTTAACATCACAATTTATAATTTTCTAGGCTAGTGTCTTATAATTTTGCTTCGGAGATCTATTGGAATAATTAATTTTAATTTTTACCGCATTAGTCTTTAAAGTTTTGATCTCATGGTAATTTTTAGAAAATTAGTACAGGTACACACAGAGATGAAACGTCATGGTTATTGTAAGCGAGCAATGCATCATATACTGTGGGACGCAGTAAATAAAGTTAACAATTATTCAACAGAAAATCTCGTAGACGCCACATTTTAAAATGGATTTTTAGCAAGGGAAAGACTAACGGTAATCAGACGTTTGGCGCCGTACTTGATATGATGTGGAGGATCGAGAAAAATAGCGCTGGGAGGTATATCCCTTTAATCAGGAAAAAAGAGGAACACTTGGTGGTTCCGAACGTCCACTGTACCGCTCACCTCTAACAATCTATTAATAGAGGTCGCCACCTGTGTGAGATGGTTAGAGGTGTACGCCACAATTAGAGTGCAGTGGCAAAAAAAACCGAAATTTTAAATAGCTTGGGTGTGGAAAAGTTGCCTTTCAGCATCACCATCACACGACAACAAATTTCGTCACTCTGAAGTGACGTCTTGAGGTGCCGCAAGGGGCTTCAATTAGTTTAACATCATTTACCGTAGGCTCATTAGCCCAAAAAAAAAAAACGGAAAAAATATTATTTAGATGTTTTTAAAAGTTAATTTTAACATTATGTCATTTGACACTCATAGACAAACTGAAAACATTTTTTCTTGCTCGATAATGTGCATAATACAGTTATGTGCCAAAATAGGCAAAAGCGCTATTTCAGTCCATTTTCGATGTTAAACTAACCGCATATTTTAACAAAAATACAATTCTTTGCAATTATGGCTTGTTTGTGGAATTTTTGAGAGCATGAAATGAGACAATGTTAAAATTAAATTTAAAATGGATTTTTCTCCTTTTTGGGGGGGCTCTTTCGCCTATGGTAAACTTGAAGGCTCTTGTGGCAACTCAAACATCACCTCACAGTGATGGAAGTTTTAGTGTGTGACACTGCTGCTTAAAGTCACTTCCCCACAACCAAGCTATTAAAAATTGTGAAAAAGTTTTTTTTTTTCATTGCACTGTTTAAAATGCCAAGCAATGTCAAATGCCAATAAAATAAAATAAATCAACAAACAAACGATCGAACGTTCGTAATGGTTCCTCTGTTTAACGATCCAACAAAGCAAACAATCAAAACTCAAAGGTGGTGGGTTCGATTCCCCATTCAGGCAGTCTGACATATAAGTCCAGAAGGAAACGTAAATAGGTTGGCATCTGTATTTATTTAATCAAACAAATAGATGCTGGCGTGGCACATGCATGCTTCGAGCTATAGAGCAGTGACACGACGTAGTATTATTGTGTATAACTCTATGTTGGAGTCTTAATGGGTTAGCTGCAAGGGGCACTGCAGAGAGAAACAGAAGGGTGTCACACTGAAGCCGATGCTGTGAAGAGTGATTTCTTAGACCTAAAACGCGCGATTTTTGTTGTTGGAGAAAACAACGTTATTTTAAGCCGAAAAAATCCGCTCTTCCGTTGTTTTTCCCTCCATTTTTATGTAGTGCACCTTGTCGTTATGCACTCCAAAACCCATACTGGTGCCAATATGGCGGCAAATATCACTGCTCTATAAGATTCAGTTTCTATTGAAGGTTCTTCGACGCATGTGCAAAATTGCTGTGCTACCTGGCATTAGCAAAGCGCACTGAGATCTGCTGCTTTCGCAATGATTACAGAGTGCACAACTGTTGTATCTACCCCCCCCCCCCCCGATTAATTTGCAGTGAGCGTTCAAAACTGCAGCAATTTGATTATGAATAAATACGAATAAATACGAAGTTCGTTGCTCAGTACTGCAATCGGTAATAACACAGGGCGATTCCAGAAGTTTGTAATTTCGTAAATAAATTTAGAGACAATTAAATCCTCTTTTTTTAAGCCTCTTTTAGTGTTTGTAACACCCTTAACGGACTTAAAGGTGCCTATTTACCGAATGACAAGCTATAGCGTCTAGCCCCTCTACCATTATTTGGTTCTACATAGTACTTCATTTCAACAAGCGAAGGAATTTGCAAAAATTCCTTTTCACACAAAAAAACAAGCTACGTGCCTCCTTAATTATTGAGTATAAAGTTGGTGCTTCCACGTGCAGTAGGGAGCAAGTGGTCAAGGTTAACGATATCACTGTCACTAGATGGCGCCCGTGTAGTGGTTCAAAATCTGTGTTTCAGAACCGTTGATAGATGGAAAAAAGCGCCCGTGGTTTCGTTAGGCTTAAAGGGCAATTACATCCATTTTGGCAAGCATGCTTTACTTTTGGATCACTTACACAATAACTAAACGCAAGAACTGCGGTAGGAATACGTTACGTACGTCCGATACAACAATTTAATTTTTGCATCACCAAAACACGACACGGAGACCGGCATTGTTTTGCTGGAACGCGCAGAAATTAATGCCGACAAGTGTCACCCTTCGATTTCGACTCGCAGCCGATTGAGATAGCTCTATTGGCTGTGAGAGCTCAAGCGTCCGACGGCCTTAGCTGGCCACGACAACTGTAGAAATCGAAGAGTGACATCTGTCGGCATTAATTTCTGCGCGTTCTAGCAAAACAATGGCGGCCTCCATGTCGTGTTTTGGTGATGCAATAATTGAATTGTTGTATCGGACGTACGTAACGTATTCTTACCGCAATTCTTGTGTTTAAGTTATTTGTGTAAATGATCCAAAAGTAAAGCATGCATGTCAAAGTGGATGTAATTTAACTTTACCGCTTTCTTCCTGGTGCACGTGCGCGCACCAACTTTACACTCAATAATTAAGGAGGCAAATGGCTTGTTTGTTTCATAAAAAGAAATTTATGTGTGTGTTCCTTGGCCTGTTGAAAGTAAGGGCTTGACAGAACTAGATGGTGGCAAATGGCCATATAGATGCTGCAGCTAATCATTTGGGGGCAATCCTCCTTGAAAGTCTCAGGTTCTCCCCACCTATAGCTTAGCTAACAATGGACTGTTCCAATTATAAAATTACTAGTTATCAGCCGTTCCTACAGCGATGGGCAGTCTACGTGAAAATCAAGGGCGATAGATAGTAACTATTTGATAGTTTATCATGGCTGCAGAAGATACACAGATAAATGAAGCGTAAGTAACCACCTAGCGCCATCCATTGACGATTGTACGAACTTCACTCATGCCAGGAGCTCTGAATACTAGCGAGATGGTTGGGAAGATAGAGAGTGGGGAGGGTTTGGGCAGCATGTGCGGCATTTGCGGGGAAGCAGAAGAAAATCTAAGTCACATTCTGATGGAGTGTGAAGGGTTGAGGGACTTGAGGGCGAAACATTAGTTGAATTAGATGAATTAGCTGAACAGGAATAGTGTAAGCAAATTAGCTTTTCACCCGGAATTAAATACTAGAGAAATGATCCTTGGCAGGGACGTTCGTGTATATCAGGGTAATTATTTTCTAGAAGTATAGAAAAATCCGCCTTGGGGAAAAGCCGCCATCTTGGAAAATGGCGGCCAAATAATGTTACATTAGCCGTAACTGCGGCATAGTCGAGCATACAGGAAAACATCCCATACAGATGATGTAGAGAACAGTATAACGAACAACTTTGCTTATATTACAACAAACCTTTCCGTAAAACAGCTAAATAAAGTAGTTCGAGCCAATTGAATATTAATTACTATGCCATGGCACCTCATTTACCGTATAGTCTGGTAGCAGTGCCAAAAATCTGGAAGTAAGGTCCGTCCAATGTTTTATAGTGTTCTTCAAGGCATAATTAATAATGAAATTCTGCAGGGTGCCACTTTATCACCCTTGGTCAAATTTAAATATTCAAGATGGCGGCCAAGATGGCTAAAAAGTCGTACATCGGCCATATCTTCGCTTGTAAAACAAACACGACAATAATTTTGGTGTCTAATACTACGTTTTCAGGGTCAGGGAATACGAATAACAGATTATCTTGTTGATAAAATATACGCACTTTTTTTTAGGGGCTGGTGTCACAGTCACCATTCGATTTCTCTCTCATTTTCAACTTTCAACTGCAATTCTGCCGTTTCTAATTTAGGTGGAAGTCCCCAATTAGATTCATTAGAAAGGTGGGAGTGTCTTCTTTGCATCAAGGGTAAATAAATGAGTTTATCCTTGTTAGGGACCGAACTACGCTATTTTTACTAGGGGCTAGTATCAGTCAGTGTTTATTGTTTAATTTTACAACTTTCAACTGCTCATTCTGATGTTTGTAATTTAGGTGGATGACTCCAATGAGGTTCACTCGAAAGGTGGGAATATCTTCTTTCGAATGAATCGAATTGGAGTTTCCACCTAAATTAGAAATGTCAGAAAAGCAGTTCAAAGTTGGAAATAAGCAAAAAGTCGAACGGTGACTGTGATACCAGCCCCTAAAAAAAAGGGCATAGCTAGATTCCTAGTAGTGATGAATCCATATATTTACCCTTTATGTAATGAAGACATTCCCACCTTAAGAATGAATCTAATTAGAAATTCCCACCTGAATTAGAAACGGCAGAATAGCAGTTGAAAGTTGAAAATGAGCGAAAAATCGAACGGTGATTGTGATCCAGCCCCTAAAAAAAAGGGCGTATATTTTATCATCAACATAATCCGTTCTTAATATTCCCTGACCCTGAAAACGTAGTATTAGACACCAAACTGATTATCCTGTCTGTTCTATAAGCGAAGATACGGCCGACATATGATTGTTTGGCCATCTTGGCCGCCATCTTGAATATTTAAATTTGCTCAAGGGTGACAAAGTGGCACCCTGCAGAATTTGATTAAGTATGCCGTGAAGAAACACAACACACCATAAAACATTGGGCGGATCTTACTTTCAGGTTTTTGGCCCTGCTACCAGAGTAAATGAGGCGCATTGGAATAGGTACTTAATATTCAACTGGCTCAGCCTGCTTTATTTAACTGTTTTACAGAAAAAAAATCGTTCTAATATAAGCAAAGTTGTTCGTTATACTGTTCTGTACATCATTTGTATGGGATGTTTTCCTGTAGGCTCGACCATGCCGCAGTTATGTAACATTATTTGGCGGCCATTTTCCAAGATGGCGGCTTTTCCACAAGGCGGATTTTTCTATACTTCTAGAAAATAATTACCCTGATATACACGAACGTCTCTGCCAAAGATCATTTCTCTAGTATTTAACTCCGGGTTTGCCTTTATTTTGGCCTAATTTGTTTACACTAGAAGGGATGCATTGGATGCTTGTTTTTTTGCAATTCTGATGGGATACAGGCTGGGGTGCAGGTCATTGAAGGGACAAAAAGGTTGCTTGCGAGAGGAGGATGGGAATAAGGTGTGTTTGGGCGATTTGCAGTCAAATATCGTGTACTGTAAGCCCCGCTTCAAAGGGGAAGCCACCATCATCATCATCATGCCATCGCCGACTTCATAATTCACGGCCTTTGCAACTGCCTCGTTGGTGGGTTTAAGGTGCTCAACACACTGTGTCACTTCCTCCTAAAGTTTATTGCATTCAGTGTTATCACCGAAGGTAAATAAATGTACGAAGGTAAATTATATTTTCTTACCTTGAGCATAACAGAAGATGAGTCCAATGGTCATGAACAAGGGATGATAATTGCCTGGATTAGTTTCCCAGTTCAGTTTTCCCCCATATTTGGCAACGTAAGCACCGATGAGGGCAACCGAACCGAAAACCAATAATTGGGCCACGACGAAAATCGGAAGAAAGGGAATTGGGGTGCCAAAATGGGTCATGGTTGCGCCTGTTTTGGAGACTTGTTAGATCTGTAAATGAATTAAGAGACAATGTAGTGTACACGTACACATAAACACAGCTAGAAGCGGGCACATCTGAAATCCCAACATGGCAGCGGTTTTAGCTCTGCCGCCTCGCAACGAAAACAGTCGATAATGTGAGTTAAAAAAGACAGGGAAATTGTTTCGACAGGAGTAATTCTCTATCTTATTGTCACGGATGATACGACTGCGTATGTTTACCCCAAAAGATGTCGGCGATAGCTGATTTAGGTAGCGTTGCTACCATGACAACGACAGCTTCGAGACTAAATTCCAGCTACGGGACTGCAGAGTGAGAACGTAGCGTAAATACAACCTCATGGTAGATTTTTATTTTGTATTTAAATTGAGTCAGCAAATACAATAACAAAAAGTGAAAAGGCAGCTACGGTAAATACAAAATGAGTAGGTGATGAATTCTGAAGCCTGTTCTGAAATTTAAAAGAAAAATTGAGCATTTGTATGGAGAGCCTACTAAATGTATAGCGAAGAAAAAAGTACATGACTTAGCACACCATTCGGATAGACTAGTTAAGAAAAAGGAGAGGGGTAAAAATTAGCACAGTCAGTAGTGTGCAGGGTTCGTACAAGACATCAAAAAACTGGAAAAGTATAGACATTCATAAGGTCCTCTTCCAGACCTTGAAAAGTATGGAATTCTAACGAATTTTCAATGCAAGGCTGGAAAATCATGGAATTTACTCTTACTGTTTTTTTTAGGGTTTTAGAACTTGTGCAATTCAAATTTTTTAAATCAGAAAATGTTTTTATTAAACCTGGATGTTACAAGAGTTTGAAGCCAATTTTTCCGTTTCATATCTGACAACGTATGTTCCAATAATATGCTGAATTTATTCCCACAAAAAAATTTAATTAATTGCCAAACTCAATTTAGCACCACACTAATTGAAGTAGGCTACGGAGTCTGAAAGATGGCATGGAAAATAGATTTTTGGAGCGTGGGAAAAGGCAGGAAAAGGAACGGAATTTTGTTTAGGTGACGTTGTACGAACCCTGTGTGTGATAAAAGTGAGGGGAAATGTTATTTTTAAACAGGACCACGGCATTCACCTCACCCTCGTTTGCATTGTTAAGCTTCACCACAAAGCAGAAACTAACTGCTGTGGATCCACCAAAATTGGACTCGCCGTTTCGGTCTTGGGCCGATAAACCTCTCCTTATAGTTAATACTAAATTCGCTTGTTGCTTCTTTTTTTTACGAAGCTTGTGGCGTTCGAGTTGTCAATGCCGGGTAACCATGGCAACGATGTGGACGGAGATCCCCTTCTCGTGGCCCGCGACATGAAGTATGGTGTACGCAGCATGACAGTGTCGATTTAACAAGGAAGTAATTCCTGATGTAGCAAGAAATAGTTGACTGAATGCCAGCACTCGATGGTTTGTCTTCAATTCGGCAAACCCGTAATGGCCGCCATGTTGGATCTCGAATTCTCGCTGCATTATGCCATGCTTTCCGCCGTCATTTGATCCCCCGCTAGAAGCTGTTCTTTTTGCTAGAATAGGCAAATTGCAAAATTGCAAATTGATCATGTATTGCCACATCTCTTTAGTAGAAACTGGAAACCAATGCCGATGGACTAGTAAACAAATAGCTTTCGGCGAGCGAGAAAGTCTTGTTGCGTAAGGGCGCGTTTATACAACGACGCACCTTGGCATTCTCGCAGCTGGAAGCTAAAAATCATCTAGAATTCTTACATGACGGCTTTTTTTATCTCTGTCGGCTTGCAAAGAAAACGGTCGGTAATGTGAGTTCAGAAGCGAATGAGAAAATTGTTTCTCAAGAGGAATTCTTTATCTTATTGTCACGGATTATAAGACTGCAAGTATTTACTCAAACAATGTCGGACTTGCCCAATCCATGTAGCGTTGTTACCATGGCAACGCCACCTTTGCCATCGCGATTAAATTCTAGCTGCGAGAATGCAACGAAACCTTCTAGCTCGCCAAAAGCTATTTGCTACTTAAAGGAACATAAATCCCTGTTGGCTTTCCTGCATGACTCAGTTTTGCTACATTAGTTCAAACGTGTGTAAATGTTGCCGACACATTCATTTTCTTGTTTTTTCTTCCGTGCGAGGTGATTTGGCGACATTAACTCTAAGCTGTGTAAATGTTGCCAACTCTAATCTCATCGGGTCGCGCGATATGCCGGAACGATTTATGTCCTTAATTTTAACCGTTATTTATTTACGATAAGTTTACAGTTTCTACTAAATTAATGAGGTAATACATAACAAATTATACGTATTATAAACACAATAAGGATAAAGAACAAAGTGCAACAGTAGTTTTAAACAGTGCTGCTGCAATTTCTTGTCATTTCTCGCCAGTTCCAAAATTTGCTATTCTTGAACAAAGAACAGCTTCTAGAAGTGATCAGATGAGGTAGAATAAATAGCTGCTCCCAGCGGGAATTCAAAATCCAACATGGCGTCAATTTCGCGGTTATCGAATCGAAAACAAACCATCGAATGCTGGCATTCAGAAATCAGTCTGCCATTTTGTACTGCAGAAACAATTGTTTCGTTGTTGTCGTAAATCAACGCTGTCATGCCGCGCGCGTTGGACGTCGTGTCGCGATGCACGAGGAGAAGATCTGCGTCTGCATTGTTGCTATGGCTACCACATGTAGACAGCTCGAAAAGCCGCATGCTCTGGTAACGGCGAGAAGCAGCCTGCAGATTTAGTATCGGCCAAGTAAAACCTAGCGAGCGAGAAAATTGCCGTTGCATAAACCCACCCTCACAATGATATTCTTCGGCTCTGAAAAGATCCCCCCTTACAATTATTAAGTAGCTTCGCTGCCTTACAATATCAACCGTTCGAGGGGATCCCTTTTAGTAACGCGTGGTGCGAACCAATGAAAAGTAATCATTATGTTCTGCTATCTGTGTTGCTGTCTGCCTGCTGTCTTTTAAACCTGGTGTCCGATTCTGCTGAAATTCTGCACGCTTTATTTGTAAATTTAAGTTCAAAATTAGTAAAATGGGCAATTGTAGGCTGTATAGGGAGTAATAGGCAGTAATTATTGGCTGTAATTGTACATTTGATTATTTAAGTTAAAAATCATCAATTTTTATCGGCGTACATTTTAGCAAGTAAAGTCAAACTTAAATCATTTAACCCTTTTTTTACGGCACACTTGACCTTTTTGTTTATAATTTATTTATTGTCGTCACTCGTCGGCATGAAAGGAACATGAACACGGAATAAAATATTAGAATTCATCGTTAGAAAGGGGGCTACTTAGAAAGGAGCGATCGTTAGCATTGGGAGGAGGCAAATTTGAGACAGGACGCGCTGACTGAGTGAGCGAAGCGAAAGAAAATCAGCGTTGAAAGACTGACGTCATGAGTGTCATCAAGGAAGTAAAATTAATAGCCAGCGAAAAAGTGTTTCATGCAACAGTACTTAAGCGCGCCAATTTTTAAAACGGTGCATCCTGTGATTTGAGACCCAGGACGCACTTATTGAGTGAGTGAAGCGAACAAAAATCAGCGTTTGTTAGCCAGTGTATGCAATAATGTGACTGAATAAATTTAATTCGGTGAAACATGGACACAGACGTGAGCAACCAAACCGCACCAATGTTGCAAAGGGTGCATCCAACACCAGCCGTGCATAGGACGGGCTTCCTCTAATATTTCATAATATTGCAATGCGATATTAGGGATAGTTGAAGGATGTTACAAACATTGAAACAGCATTTTTTTTTTATTAAAACTAACGTGAAATTTCTCCGACCCTTTCACACCACGACCTATGCCGAAACATGAAGAAAACGCCAGCAATGAAAAGTGAAGTTGATAAGGGTTCCCTGTGAACCAGAATGAAGCGAGCAAGTACAGCCGAGCTGTGAGAGGCTTAGCCTACAAGCCAAGTGTATGCAAGGTCGAATCATGTTTCCGATCAAAGTCCACACATGGTACTTTAAAAGGGGACCCCTCTGGGCGTGCATCTGGAGTGAAAGGGGGTTAATATTTAATTGCATTGGGTTTTTATCGTGTAGCCTACACTTTGTTCGGTGGAAATACTGAGAACGCGTAATGTTGCTGTAGTCGACCTTTTTTGGTGTCTACTAATTTACTTACTCGCTCTTGGAACTCACTTCCGCAACCAGTTGTTCTGTCTTTCTAATTGGCCGAGTGGGCAAAGCGAACTGAGACCCGGTTTAACTCGGAGGATTTAACATTTGCATGTGTTTTGTACCGCAGTTGTTGCCAGAAACGTCACTAAGACTTTTTGCTAAGGCCGACAACCCGTGCGTGTCGGCCACTTATATAGTTTTGTACCATTTAAAAAAAAAAATCCAAAATGGCGATCAATATGGCGGAATGTAACTTATTAGCGTTCATATGTGAACATAAATTGGTTTCAAATACTGTCCAGGATTATTTAACCAGGATTGACTTTTGGTTAAATAAAAAGTCCTCGAGAACTTTTTATTTTTTTTTATTTTAATACGACAAAGAAAAAGAAAAAAAAAACATTTTTGGCTTATACGTACTAAGAAATCTTTTATCATATTAAACTAAAACAGATTACGAGTAATTTTCAGGATTTAATTTAATTCAAAAAGGTTTAGTGTTAATAAATGTAGGGGTTATAAAATCTAGAGAATCATGATAACATTAAATTATATAGGGTTTGAACAGGTCGTTAATCCTAACATTCACTTCCTTTCATTCCATGAGAGTTATCTGGTTGGTTATTTGCTCGTTAAAGAAGACAATAATCTACTCCAACCAAAACCAAAACTGGTGTAAGCGAAGCCGCCAAGTTTCCAAAAAAAGGTTGGCCTTTGAAGATAGTGATATCACTCAACCAGGAAAAAGCCGCCAAGGTTAATCGTATTATCCAACTTAATCGCACCAAATAATACTTGGACGTTAAATGAAAACTTTAAGACTGCAACAGCGAGTAGCCATTTTCTAGTTTTCATTTAACGTCCAAAGTATTATTCGGTGCGATTAAGTTGGCTTATAGGATTAACCTTGACGGCCTTTCCCTGGTTGAATGATATCAGTACCTTCAAAGGCCGATCCTTCTTGGAAACTTGGCAGCTTCTCTTATGCCAGTTTTGGTTTTGGGTGTATATAATAAATAGGACTAACCATAAAATTGCAACATTTTATGGGTATTATTAGGTCTGGCTGTGTAGTCTGTTTACCGTCATAAAATCACTAGGTCCATGTGCCCTATTCGAATTCTGCCAGGTTCGCTTTTGATGCCGTCACGATCGATGATGATGTGCAATACTGGCGTGTTGCTTGCGTTCTGGGCGTGCATGTGGTGTTTGTGCATACTTAAGCTAGCAAATGTTATGTGTAGGACATCGCTTTCGGGCTTTTAAAAAAGCCTGCAATAACCCATAGTTCATTGAACAGTACACCTCCCTCGCCCCCTCCATCCCCCCCCCCCCCCACCATCCTCCAAGAGGTATGTTTGCAGCCTTTGCAAATTACGTAAATAACGAATTTTTGGTCAGAAGGCTTGCCTGAAAACTAAACTAATTTTTTTTTTAAAGAAAATAATCAGATTTCTGAAATATGTCACTGGTTTATTTTCAGTCTGGTCACAAATTCAGAAATAACAAAAGCAGAAGAAAAAAAAAGTTTTGGGACACCATTTTAGATCGTCACACTCTTGAAATCAGTAGCGTGAGGGCACAGACCACCGAGAGGGTAGGGGCAACTTTTGTAAAAGGGCACGATGAGGCTTTTTTCCTGGGGACTTTCATGTTTTTTTTTTTTTGCTCGTCAGTCTTTTCTTTTTTACATTTTTTTAATGATTGTCTCTCTTTTTTTTATCATTTTATGCCCCTTTCGGCCCTTTCCTGGCCTTCTTTTTACCCTTTTTTGCCCTTTAGGCCCTCTCTCTGACTGCAGCACCAGTGTTTATCGGTTCAGAAAACCAAAATAGAGCATATGTTTGTTTTTACAAAAAAAGCAAAAAGGGCATTTTTTTCCGAAAAGGCCAGGACCACTGTTTTAAAACGCCTTCCCCCCTCCAATGCACGCCACTGCTTGAATAATACGACCTTTCTTACGTGCAGAAAATTAAATTCTAAAAATTATTCACATCACATTTGTTTTTAGTCTGATGAACGGTTTAAAAGTTATAAACCAAAAAGTATTTTTGGAAGCCATTTTGAGGCGCCATCTTGGATTTTCTCAAAACTTAAAGGTACACTAGCGGAGTCGCTCGCTTCGCTCGCTCATTCCGCGTCGTCTCGCTGCGCTCGAGAAGACCAAACGAAAGATAATTTAATTTCGCTTTTAATAGACCTATTTTCACCACTGTAACTTGATATTATCACCCTCAAATAAGCGAAAGAACCTGAAAAACTAACGTCAAACTTTTTTTAAACCCTCATGATGTTTGTCCATGAAAACCTCCTCGAGCAAAGAGAGATGATCTGGAAAAGGGTGCACGGACGATGTATTTTGCAACACACCACATATACATTTTAAAATTGGTTTTATACTAACTGACTTGATGCAGAGAAAAATCAAAACAATTTATTCGGTTTTAAAATGGTGTCAAACATTCATGTTTCTGTAGCACGGAGCTGCGTGGATTGAACGAGCAAAATGTTGCAACACTTATAATACAGACAGACCTTCCACATAAAAAAACAATCAAGCACATTATAAGAGTGTAGTATACGATCTCGGGAGAATGTCAATATTATTTTTTTACGTCCAAGGAGTCAAGCAAAAAAATCAAGCAATTTATCAGAAAAGCCCTGTTTCTGATGACAGACACTGATTTTCGTTCGCTTCGCTCACTCAATCAGTGCAAACATTTCCTCAGAAACTGGACTGAATCAATGTAACCACCAAGAACCACACATCATTTATAATTTGTGTTAGTATACACTTTATATGGGTTTTCTTGTTTCACTTATTTTAAGAATATCGTTCTTTACGTCCTGCTCAGTACAGATTTTTCCATGGGCGTCTTATCACTTCACTTTCTGATGATCCCTCACTTGGAGAAACATCTGCAGAACGTCAGTTGTAATCTCCTACGAAGGTGAGAGATGAAAGAGTGATAGAGCAAAGCGAGCCACACATTCAAATCGCTCGCTTTGCTCGTTCAATCCACGCAGCTCCGTGCTACAGAAACATGAATGTTTGACACCATTTTAAAACCGAATAAATTGTTTTGATTTTTCTCTGCATCAAGTCAGTTAGTATAAAACCAATTTTAAAATGTATATGTGGTGTGTTGCAAAATACATCGTCCGTGCACCCTTTTCCAGATCATCTCTCTTTGCTCGAGGAGGTTTTCATGGACAAACATCATGAGGGTTTAAAAAAAGTTTGACGTTAGTTTTTCAGGTTCTTTCGCTTATTTGAGGGTGATAATATCAAGTTACAGCGGTGAAAATAGGCCTATTAAAAGCGAAATTAAATTATCTTTCGTTTGGTCCTACTCCCATCTTTGTAGGTGCTTTGGTTCCGGAGGAGTAGAGGTACAAACACGCACGCACGCACATTGTATGATTTTAATTATGTACATTCCTCTCAACGCCATTTTTCTCTGTCCTCCACATCAAGTACGGCACCAAAGTTATATTTACTTACAGTTAGTCAATTCCTTGTTAAAAATCCGTTTTAAAAATCATGTGGTGTCTACAAGATTTTTTGTCAATATTGGGAACTAATTTAACAGCAGCCTGCGATTATACGATCCTTTGCGCGCATACAATAACTATGACGTTCCGTCCGTGTGTGTGTGTGTGCATGTAATAGTTTGCTAATAATTACCATGAGATCAAAAATCTGAAAGAATCTTGCGGTAAAAATTAAAATCATCTGTGCCAATAGACCGCCGAGGAAAAATTATAAGATACTAGCCTGAAAAAAATTAGGGAAGTGTGATGTTAAAATACGAAAATCTTTCCGGTTTGCAACGACACAGTTTTTGTGTTCATGCTGTTTCGTCTACGATCTCGCGAAACGGTGCCATGGTAGTATGCGCGATGGCGATCTGAGCGTGGCTGTTATAAGGCAGGCGGAATGTACCTTTAAATAACACCTTATTTGATGAAAAGTTAACTTTGAATAATCCTGAACCAGTTTGTGTTCAATGTGATGATGGGTTTGGACGTCACCAAGCAGAAACAAAATTTTGGATGCCGATTAGATCTTTTTTCCTATCATGAGAAGCATACGGCAACCGCATTATTAGCCAAGAAAACTAAAATGAATCGGGTTTCCCCATGAATCTTACAGCTTAAAGCAACATCCGGCCTGCCGTATAACCTCCCGCCCTGCCTTATAACAGCCACGCGCCGATCGCATCCGCGCATTTACCATAGCCAAGATCAACTGAGACAGTAGCATCGTTACTCCCAGCGAAGACAAGATAAAATAGACAAATACAGAAGTCAGCGTGAACGCATTAATTGTAGTCGTCAAAAACCGGAATGATTCTTGTATTTTAAAATCAGAATTTGCAATTTTCTAGACTAGTATCTTATAATTTTGCTTCGGCGATCTAATGGAATAATTAATTTTAATTTTTACTACATTAGTCTTTTAGATTTTTTTTGGTCTAATAGTAATTACTAGCAAACGATTAAAATTAGTAATGCGCACACACAGATAAAACTTCAAGGTCAATGTCGTCGCGCAAAGGATCATATTCGTTCTGGAAGAACGTAAATAAAGTTCCCCAATATTCAACAGAAAATCTCCTAGACGCCAAATTTTAAAACGGATTTTTAACAAGGGAAATACTAACGGTAAGTAAATAGACCTTTGGGGCCATACTTGATGTGGAGGATCGCGAAAAATGGCGCTGGGAGGAATGTCCCTTTAAAACAAACGGGAAACGGAAGTCTGGGACTGATGACACTAATAAACGAATAATGACAAAATGCGTAGCCATTTAAACCTTCTTAAGGAGGAACAGGTTTTTTGGGAATGAGTTACGAGTTAAGCTGGAATTAAGCAGTTGTTCACAGTACCTGTTATAGAAATTCGGTGACATCACACTGTCGCTGCATGCAAGGAGGCAAGGGGAAGAAGGTTGTGCAGTGGTAAGGGAGATGCGCTGATTGAGTGAGATAATCGAACGACAGTTGGCGTTTGTTAGCCAGTATGAGCTAAATTGTGATTTTAAAAGAAACTTACTTCGATGAAGCACAGACATACTCATGACAGACAAACACCGTGGATTTTTTATGCGGACGAACGGGCTTCTTCTACTCAACTAGTATCACACACAAATACCCCACAAGGAAGGGTAAAGGGACCCATAAAGTTTTCGCCGTAGAAAGTAGTGATATCAGAGCCAAAATGGCTGCCACCAAATTTATGGTCCGAACTGAATCACGGAGGTGTCAGTTAAGATTGAGTGAGCAGGGTTGGGACAGAAAACTTGGTGGCAGCCATTTTGGCTCTGATGTCACTACTTTCTACGGCAAAAACTTGATGGGGGGTCTTTACCCTTATGGGGGTTTTGTTTGATATTACCCCTTTTGTTTTTATAGTTTTGCTTTAGTCTGAGTGTTGATTGTCAGCTCCTTATGAATATGTAAATCGTTTCTTGAAAGCCTAAAGAAAATCGTTACTTCAGTATAATTGATGGCCGCTCATTAATTATATTTCGAATATAGTGTCCGTTGTATTACATTTGATTGTAAAACAGAAACAAGTGAGCACGATCAGGTAGTTTAGTTAAAGCCTATTTAGATATTTTTTTCTGTTTTTTCTATTCAAGGATCGATCACCCTTCACGAATATTCTTCCCCATAAACAGTTTAATAGACGATCAGATAGTTTATTATTGTGTTCGCAGCGTATCTTGAGTCCTGAAAGTATTTTACGAGGGGCTACGTCTTCCTGGAGGGGGCGGCTTTAATCGACGGCCGCCATTGTTTTTGTAACCATCTTGGATATCAACAAGGCACTCTGCTGCCAAAAACGTACAATCGATTATCTGTGTTTGTTCTGCGACGAACTCAAGATAGGCCGCACACATTTTAATACTTTAGATAAGTTACTATTGCAATATAACATTGCAATTCAATTGTGAAACGGAAACAATAAGTTAACCTATGCTGCATAAAGCCATATTTCGGCCTAGTTTAAAGTGTGCTTATCAAATTTCGTTCGTTCGCTTCGTTTGTCGCTCGGATTAAAACGCCGACTAAACATCGTTAACTCTGCAAATTGTTTTTGGTTAACATGAATAAAATTCATTTTGGAAAACTTAGTATATCCTTTGCTCGTAAAGTATTCTAGATCGTTCTTTGCCTAGACACAGGTAACTAAACTTCGCATTAAAAAATACGTACCAATGCACTTGCTACAGCACTCTGGAACCTGCACCTTCTGTGACGACGAGTTTCCACAAAAGACACAATTTTCAGAATAAAACCCGTTTCCTCCACTGATCTTTATTTATACCACCATCTAGACTGCATTGTTAATGGTCATGTGAGATAGAGGTTATTCCCTTTATCGCTGGTCACATTTGCTGCATCATGCAGGATGTGGACTCCAATCTCTAGGGTTAGCAAACCGTCTGCTCACGTTTTTTAACAGAAAACAATTAAATTCGTCTACGGCGATCGTTTACTAATCTCTTCTCCGATGATGCGATGGAGATAAACTTTTTTTTTACTGATGACAATTGAAGATGGTGATGATTGTTTATCGGAAGTCAGTCACGTAGACCACGGCGCAAGTTACATCACGTTACCTCAACACGTGCTGTCTGCGTGCAAGTTGAATACCGAGTCTATAATAGCTTTCTTGATGAAATAGATTAGGGACGGGAAAAAAAATATTCGTCATTTATTGTCAATAATAACATAACCTTAGATCTCCTTTGTAAATAAATACAAAGTAAGGAAATATAAAGAAGGATACGGAGGCTGACGTGTTTTTTTTTTTCCAGCAGGGACGGACTGGCCTGGGCGGCTAGTGGTGAATGCTTCCTAGGCCAGCAGGTTTTGGGCCAACATTTTAGTAATTTTTTTTTGCTTTCTCACCTCCAAGGTTTGCCAAGTATGGTATTACGCCCATCCCCAAACGTCATGGGGCACCCCTTGCAGTGTTTCCTTAAAGGGGTTGAAAAAGATTTAGAAACATATCGGTACATCAGAAATAAAAAGGACAGAAAGCCAATTCGTAAGGGTTAGTGGTAAATAAATAGAGAAAACAGGCATGCTGCCGATGTGGAAAAAAATGTGTAAAATATGAAAATCTGCCAGTGGTAAACAAAAAACATGAAAAATGTGATAAAATGTGAAAAATATGAGCGTTGGGTGTGAAAAAAAAAGGCAAAAACGCATGCAAACAAAGAAAAACAATCAAATTACCCACCATAATTCTGGGCCTGGAATTACCTAGGCATGTCCGTGGTTAGAACTTGAAAAAATAAATTGGTTGGTTTGCGGGCGGAGTCGCTTTTAATTCGCTTTCGCGTTCTTGAGTGTAATTATAAACAAATTATCTAGACACGGTAGTGTGTCGCGCCAAGTTAGGCAACAATCATCACAACAAACATCACATTAATGCAATTGTCGAGGTTGTAAACCATTGTAGCGCGACGCCATAGCGTCAGTGTCTTATATCCTGAAGCAGAGTTGGTCACATTTCAGGTACTTGGATAAAATAATAATGTGGTACAAAAGCTTAAATTGTGTTGAAATCAAGAGCAATGACCCACCTGACAAAAATTAACTCGTGTAGGAATGCCAGCTAAGCTGCTTTCAAAATCTGACCCCAATAACGTTGAAAATGTCTAACTAGCTATTCTAGTCCGCTCATCCCCATGTTAATTTCCAAAGGGTGATTATTCATCGATACCGAGATAACGGGAAGGTTTCCAGCTATGAAATTGGACGAATGGCTGCAGTACGATACGAACTGCGTACCTTTTATGGTTTGGAGCCTAGGGGTGTAACGAGGATGGCGTGGGAAAGGGCCGTAGGAAGGGTAAGGCGAGCAAGGTGCCCGCCTAGGGCGCCGCCTTGCTGGGGGCGCCAGCACGTCGATTTCCTGCCAACCATGTGACCGTGTAAGCGGATGGTAAAGCACAAATATAGTATTTTTTTTAGCGGATCGTGTTGCATCAAAGTTCACAACGCTGTAAAGAGAGACGTGCTTGCTTGAGCTTGGTTTGGTGCTCGCTGCACAATTTCCGGATGTTTTGTTAGCCGATTATTCGTTTTTCCTGGAATGATCAGAAAACTGAAAACTGAAATTAAAAAAAAAAGGTTTATAGAGAGCCACTTGAGTATACTTGCTTCTTAAAAGGATGCTTGCACCCGAAAAATGCGAAAACTGGTGGAAAAAAACGGTCTTTTATTCCGGTTGAATTAGTTATACTGAAATGTATATTTTCAAGTTGTGCTAGCGAAATACATTCTCTCATATGTTTATCATCTTATTTGAGGTTTTTTTTTTTATCAGTTGACAAGCACAAATTAATACGGAATCCCATTAGTTCAATAAAAAACACTTTTTTTTAAATTTGTTTATGTTCATTGTCTTCAACTGTTTAAATACCTAGTAAATGAGCACATTTACTAGGTATTTAAACAGTTGAAGACAATGAACATAAACAAATTAGTCATGTAAGTGTCAATACAATATCCGTGAATTTTGTTTTTGATATAGGTAGTAGGTGGGAGGGGGAGTGGGTGGCGCCGTTCACTTGGTTCGCCTTGGGCGCCAAGAGGGCTAGCTACGGCCCTGGCGTGGGATGGCGCGTAAGTACGAAAATATTGTTATAACCATTGCTAGTATTGTCGGCATCGTCTCTCATTGGACAGCCAAAGTTCGGACAATAACAACGTGTACTGACGTGCGTGCCTAGACACACACTAGTGTAGCACGATAAATCTAAACAACGTTGCCAAAGAAATTGGATTCACGTCCCATTCACGAAAAATAAACCAACTGTAAAATCAAAGCAAAATAAACAAAGCCAATAACAGGTGAAGAGGTCACCAAGTTGAGAGTGGTACGGCCCTTCAAAGGAGTGATATCAACACACCAAAACTAACGAAATAAAAGAAATTACAACAAAATGAAAAACCTATAAAGAGGTGACTAGGCTGAGAATGGTTCGACCTCTAGGCAAAAGGTAGTAGCAAAGTGTTGAAAACCAATTTCTTGTTGACGTGCCACTTTATTACACATCTACACGGTAGTGGAGTTGAGCCTAATACACAATTTTAAAAAAAGGACTGATATCATATCAAAAACAAACACTGGTAAAAGATGCCGCCAAGTTCCGAATGGCTCGGCCCTTCAAAGTAGTGATATCAACACACCAAAACATTCGCCAACTTAATCGCAGCGAATAATACTTCGGACGTTAAATGAAAACTTGAATATTGCTACCGAAAGTAGCAATGTTCTAGTTTTCATTTAACCTTCGAACTATTAAGCGGTGCGATTAACTTGGCGAATATTTTGATGTGTTGATACTTTGAAGGGCCGAACCATTCGGAACTTGACGGCCCCTTTTACCAGTTTTGGTTTTTGATATGATAAAGAAATTACTGGAAAAAAAAAATAATAATGGTGTCATATATTATGGAAACGAAGAAATAGTGATACAAAAATGAAAAACGTGTAGGCTATGTGAAAAATGTGGAGAAAAAATTAAAAGTGGGTATATGAAAAAAGTGGGAAAAAATGAAAAGTGGGAATGTGAAAACATTTGAAAAAAAAGCGCGATAACGTATACCGTCGTATTGCTTCACCAAAATCTCTCTTGCTGCGACACAAAGACACAATTAGCGCTTCGTTTGCTTGCAGCGCTGCTGAGAGACAAAATAAAGAAACGCACGATATATACAGTTGCAGGGTTTTTTTACCAGGTTGCTCTCGTTTTCCGCCGTTTAGCTCGTGGCCTAATACGTTCATGCGGATTCAACGTGAACAGTAGTGGCGCCAAACAACTGAAGATGGGGGGAGGGGGGGGGGGGAGCAGCAATGATTCCCCTACAGCGGGGCAAAGAAAACTAAAAAATTTTTTGTTAAAATTTGTCTTACTTTGGGAGGAGCTCGACGAAACCTGCTAGGGGTTCCTCCAGCGCTGTAAGCTCTCCCAGCGGGGTCCTGGGTAGAGCCCCGGAAGCTGAAGCGTTTTACACTATTTGAGGGCCTTCTCGAGACACGTTTGCAACACATTGTTAAGCAAATTTCGAATGTTTTTCGTAAACATTCTTCAGGATGAGAGGTCGTAAAAACCTAATTGTGACAATAAACAATAAATATTTTATTTACAAATTAAATTAACTGACGAATTAAAATTCTCTTTTTTTGTATTATTACATTAATGTTAACTAAAACCCTAACCAGACTGGCTGCTCGCGGCTGCACGCCGATGCACTATGGTGTAAAAAAGACTTCAATATTCGTCCTTAATACAACGCCAACCGCACGATTGCTGCAATTTTGACCTTGTAGGCGCGTAGTCACGCATAGCTTCGCACGAAATTTGCTTCTGTCTGGAGAGGCCTTAACACTGAATAAGTTAGATTTAAAAAGAATTGTTGCTTACTTTTCAAACGGCTGAGAATGAGTTTTAAATCAGGATTGCTATGGGCTGAGAGAAAAATGGCTACTAGCAAATCAAGCCGCCAACTTAGTCTTCAGTTTTGATTCTGTGCTCGGTTTTCATGGAGTTAATTGTTATCAGGCATCAACTGACGAAACATTGGAAGGAAAGCTTAACAAGGTTTGTTATGTATAAATTTAGCTGACGTTTCGGCTAAAATCCGAGCAAGAACACACAGTTGGACCTAAAAGATACGTGGCCAATTGTGAGCACAGTGAATTTCTTTTTTAAGTCCTGTATTGGTTAGAGTCTGAATTTGAATTTGCGTCCTCTTGGTTGGGAGGCCGGCACTCTGACCGCGGGGCTGCTATTGCTCCGTTTGTTTGGAATCCGTGTGACCCCTCACAAACTTCGCATTGTAACGTTGGGCTTTTAAAATCGGGCCTTCTCCTTTTAGAGATAACTCCTCAAGTGTTGGCATCCCAAACGAGTCTTATAACTAAGATGCCTGTTTAATCATGGCGTTGACGGTCTAACGCAACAAATCAATTTTCAGTTTAGCCACTCACTGTTCACGATTTTCGCTAAGTTCATTGATATAACGAATTCAAACGACGAAAACTTAGCTGAAATCCATAACAAGTTTTGTTTTGTACATATTTATTTGACGTTTCTGCATTAACTAAGACTGCTCTTAAATCATGGAGGTGATGAGGTAGCAACAGTAGGACAACTGGCAAACAAAACGGCCAACTCTATTTTTAGCTTTTTTTCCCCCAAACTTGTAAGAATTTTATGTTGTCATGCAGACTCAGTATTTCGGCTGTTCCCCGACGACAATCTCAGTTACTCCCCGACAGGGGGGGGGGGGGGGGGGGTCCGGCGACCGCCGAGGGGGGGGGGGGGGGGCCCCCCCCCCTGCTCCCCTATGACGCAACCCCTGAACGTGAACCCATAGATGTACAAAGAGCGGACTTTAAAAACTATGCATGAAACTTCACATTGTGAGGTGCTAAGGGAGTGGACGATAAGTTTCGAGTCAAGCTCAACCGATCCTGGGTTTAGCTCCAGAGTGACAGCTTGCAGGCTGCCACTCCACCACCAAGTCCCGATTCCGGCCCAGCCGGCCAGCATTTATACTGGCCAGGAGGGGGGGGGGGGAATCCCCTTCAGGTTTTACGTCACGTGACAGGCTAACTGGCACGAACCGGTTCCAACTAGTTGAATAGAGGAGCAAGCTCGTTACCCGACTGTTGGCGCTCTGCCTGTAGCTGCGTTTAGGCAGATATTGAGAGAGTGCACAAGCAGCGCATGTAACTGCAAGGCGCTCCACGTAGTGGCGCCTCGCTATACATTATAGCGTGTTACAACACGTAACGATAGACACTGATCATCAATCAGCCCTTAACAATTGAATCGATTAAGAAACTTCGTTATCGTACAGTATGTCGAAAAGTAGGCTAGTTCTAATGTTTCCCTCAAGCTAACATATATTCCTTTTCTTGTATTCATCTAAGCAGTAATAATGGCTTTACGGAGCGTTTACAAATTACGTAAACGTTTTTCTAGCAATTTAGACCCCCGC
>JAHWFP010233408.1:0-11296 GCA_023313725.1 Lithobius niger | reverse complement strand
TTTTTTTTTTGCACTCGTAGTGAAAGGAAACGTGGCGTCGTTCAGTTAGTTTTCTGCAAACATAATGTGGAATACACTATAGACGTTACGCTACATTTTGAATTGGTTATGCAAGAAGATGCCTCCTCCTCCAGATGTCCAGGTAGTTTTGACCTGTAAGGTGTTTGACCCTCTTGGAGAGAATGAGTGAGAGCAAGAACCCAGAGTAAGATACCCGTGCCTTACGTCGTGTGATAAACAAGACAAGGACCAGAATAACACTGACCCACCAGATCGGTCCACGAATAAGAGGCCTCTAGATAAGGGTAAGTGCAGAGACGAGGTGCGTTTTCTGTTCTCACAGGTCCCCAACCACTTTTTCAGTAGTTCTGTGGGGAACGCAAACCACGCTCGTGCTGCTACCCATTATCATAACGTGTAAATCAGTTTGAAGTCGTTTTCTCGTACAGCTGCGTCAGGCAGATAAGTAGGTAACGCCACTTCTCGAAAAACGTGGTGTAAAATTGGACTTGTTTTTATCAACGACACCAGAGGGCGAAAAGCGCCTCTCTCTCCAAAACAGCATAGCATCGCTCCAAACAAGCAAACCCTTGGAACGGCCGGAAAACTTGAAATAACTACGGCCGCACCCATTACATATTGACGTACAGGAGCGGAGCGTGAGATTATGTGTGAGGATGGGAAGAGCAGTTTCCCCGAGGTGGGGGTGATGTGGGCAGCTGCACCTACATTGTTGATCTTCCCTCCTTTCCCTGCATTCTCTCTCCCACTACGTCCCTTCGTTCCTCTCTCTCCCGTGCCTTTTTCATTCCCTCCTTCCCTCCCGTCCTCTTTTCTCTCCCACCCTCCCTTTTCATTTTTGCGCTGAATCCACCACAATTTTTATTCCTGGATCGTTTTTCAATTTTTATTCTTAACAATTTTTCGTTGACTGATGATGCGGTTGCATGTTTCTCGTGAACTTAAATTGTTGATCCTCAAAACTGTTGCATTCTTTACTTGTTTGTAATTTAAAAAACCACAGCACCAATTCAATTAAATTTTATTATGAGAGAATACAAGCCCAGAAAACGGTTCCTAACCATTGGTTTTCAAAAATTGGTTGCTAACATGGGCTTCTAACAATTTCCGAAGAATTTTTCCTTAATTTCCGGGCCCAAAATCTACCAGATTTTCGATCTGGAAAAAAAAAAAAGGTCCCGCTCTGAGTTGTAGTTGGTCCACATACACAATTTCATCAAATTCGGTTCAATATTTTTGGCCTGATGTGATTACAAAGAAATCCCTATGAGTCACTTCAAAGGGAACTCCTTCACTCGCTCGCTTCGTTCCAAAAATCAGTTTGGAGTCATTTTCCGTGCGTTTCTTTTCTAGCAGCGGTTCAGCAGCTCCAGAAGTTTGCTAAATCCTTACGTCACGCAGACGTCACTAGCGCTAGATAACCAAAAGAAGCAGCTTCCTGGTAAATTAGTACACACAAAGCTATTCAACGGTAGCCAAAAAACAATGACGCTGCCATCTCCGTGCGATTGCCGTAATCGTTCAACTCGCTGAAAAAAACGTTATCGTGAAAAGTTCTATTGGCAATCGAAATGAATCAATGGAATTTTATGGCTGCGTATGAATTACTTTACCTGCCTGCAGCTTTGTGGTTTGAATTAATTCCAGCGCCACTATAAAAACGCGGCCGTATTTGCTGTAGATGATCAAATTTTTTATGGATGGGAATCAGCCATCTTGTTTCCGCAGCAGAGCTAGCACCATTTTTGTAGTTGCATGGCTGTATTTAGCACTGCACGAAATAAAGAAAAGAGACACGTCCGCTACATGCAGCACTGCTAAATTGTAGGGAAAAGAAACAGCTATCTAGCGAACTGCTTCAGCACTGCGAGGAAAAGAAACGCACGGTTTTCGTACAGTTGATCAGCGATTTAGCAGTAGCCGCCATCTTGCGGGCGTGTTCGATACGCGCGTGACGAAACGACGTCACACTTCTGTCCTTCGATCATTTTGCGATGGGACCGAGCGTATTGCTATATAGTTACTAGTTTAATCTTAACCAGAGCCTCCTAAAGTAAAGGCCGTATACGAACAAGCCAGTAGAAGCGACTAAAGTCAACGGCGGTTTATTAGATGCTGCCGTCACAACACCGAGCGGCTACGTTGCTAACTAACTGGAGAGGTTTCTAACTATGCCAACTGACCGTCGCCTTTGTACGGAGCATTTCGAAGGTAAAGCATATACGGCCTTTACTTTAGGAGGCTCAGCCTTAACGTGCTTCAAAACACTCAAACGCTTCTTGCTGCTGTATTTGTACAACAGCACATTCGTAACAGATGGCCGGATAATTGTCCCACCTAAAAAAAACAACACAAAAAGAAAAAAAAACATAAATTACAAATAAAAACATATAGTATGCATGCTGCTCATGTTTGACAACGTTAAAAAATAAAATAAAACCAAATAATGCGAGGCGGGAGATTTTACGTCTGCATATCATTACAGTCAGAAAAATGCAATTTCAATTTATGCTAAGTTCGTTTCAACCCTTTGGGGAGTTTTGGGTGAGTCGAATGAATATTAAATACTTCCCAGGAGGGAAAGGACAAACAAGATTGGATCCGAGGGGAGCAAGGGGAGGAGAGGGAGGAGGGATAAATTGAGCCTGCAAATGTTACTAACGATCTATCATAACTAGAAACAGTGGGTGTTGTAGTTTTTCATATAGCTGCCACACGTCTATCGTAAACAATGCGTAACTACAGCTCCACACTGAACAAATATGCAGCAGCAACGATAAAGGATTTTATTTTAACTCTTTGCATCCAACGCCAAACTGGGAGGAATTTTTTTAACGTCCGTGGTATTCGAATCGCCATTCACTTGGTTTGGAGACGAAAACGCTGACCTCTGGGTTGTTGTTGCTCGCTCTGCTCGGGGTCCCCATCTCACAAAGCTCGCTTGCGTCTTGGGACTTAGGTTTTTGACGTTCAGTAGCCGTCCCTTTGAAGGGGTGCTGGGTTGTAAAGGGTTAATTATTCCAGTTTCGTATCGCTAGTTTGCACTTATTTTCCGCAGAGTTTTCCTTCTTCAAGACTGATGTTTGCATTAAACATAAAGTACGCTTCGGAAAAAGAAAAACAGGTTATAAGAGCAAGGTGCACCATGACAAAGATCAGTAAATAAGGTGAAGGTGCACGGTGCAAAAACCGATGAGGACAAGGTTCACCACGACAAAAACTAGCAAATAACTCGAAGATACGTACCAGAAAAAGCAGCGACGGGAAGATTCACTATTTTGAAAATGTCACATGGTCTACTGTGAAAATTCATTTTTAAAGTTGAAAAATCACCTTATATGACGCTTATTTTCACAATCGCACGAAATAACAATATTTCAGCAAATTTTCGATAGTCAGCAGTCCTGGAGGTGTAATGATCATCTTCAGGCTGCACAACAACACAGTTCACCTGAGCCTTTACATCTCCAGGACTGCTGACTATCGAAAATTTGCTGAAATATTGTTATTTCGTGTGATTGTGAAAATAAGCGTGATATAAGGTGATTTTTCAACTTTAAAGATTCACTATGGAATTAAATAAAGTAATGCACAATTAAAACTTGAACACATACGAAACTTGATACGAAGGCAAAAAGCCGACGAAACTCTATACAGACTATTCTCAGAACACTGGTTTAATATCCAGAATATCAACCCAATAAACGGTACGGGCTTTTCTTACAAATAGAAACCTTTCGTAAAAAACGCAGTGGGGTCAGGGTGTACTATGTCAAAAACATACGGCAAACCTTAATGAAGCCAAAGTGCACAAAGTGCACTCGTGAGGTTAAACTGCACAATGAAAACTACAGGGAAGATTAAGTGCACAATGCAATAAAAAAACAAGGTCAACAAAGCCAAAAAAAAAAAAAAAATTACACGCAAGGTGTAAAATGGAAAAAATAATGGTGATGGCAAGGGGTCCAATACCAAAAAATTGTGAAGACGAAATGCACAATCCCCCAAAAAAATTCAGTTAGGGCAGGGTGAACAATGCAAAATAAAAGGTGAAACAATATATACAAAAAAAAAAAAAAGATGACAAGGTGTATAATGCAAAAAAAAAAAAAAAAAAATTTTTAGGGCATGATACATACTTAAGAAAGATGGTGAAGGCAACCGTACAATGGAAAATAAACCGGCAAGGTGCACCACGGGAAAAAATTTGCAAATAGGGCAAGGACCACGTGGTATGTATCTACTTAAAAACCTCTGTATGCTGCCTCTGTAAGCAAAACTTAAGAAATTAACTAAAAAAAAAACACTTGGTTTTTAATTAAATAACTTGTTAATATTTAAAACTTCTAAATGAGCTTCTCCTTACGCAAAAAAAAAATGAATGACAAAGGTGCCAGAGTAGGCGAAAATGGGTTCCGAATCATTGTCTCTTGACTTCAAACCGGTTTAAAATTCGACAATTTTCCCCCATTAACGCCTGATTTAAATTTCTACGTCTTCTCTCTCGTCAAGTTCATTATTACAGTTCCTCCCCCTCCCCCCCACATCCACTTCCTTTTGTAGTTTCACGACAAGCACTTAGACGTACGGGTTTTCAAAGTTTAACTTTCTCCCACGACGTGAAATTTACTTGGAAATCAAAAGAAGGGGGGGGGGGGGAAGACTAGAAGAGAAAAAAAATAGAACGAAAAAAAAACCCGGTAAACGAAAGCGCATTAGACTTGCACATATAAAACTAACAGTCTCTTCCTGTACCTCGGGAATAAGAGTTGAATTTCTCCTCATTTTTCGAGCTCTTTTCCTCCAAACGAACAGATCTACGTTTCTTCCACGTGTTACACCCTACCCCCTCCCCGCGCGATCCACCCTCCACGGTTAGCCCCTCCCTCCCTCCTCCCCGGATTTTATTTCGCTCTTACCTAGCTTTAAAAGACTTGTTCTTCCGTATGACTGTCTGAAATGCATGCTGTCGCCACGCAACGGAACGCACACACGCGCACATACACAGACACACACTCGTTATCATTTTTCCCTCCGTAATTAATTATGCCAGTTTCGTTCGCGTTCGGAGCTGGTCACTGCACCCCTCCCCCTCCCCCACCCCCTCTTCCCCACTCCTTCAAGAAATTCGTTCTTTTCTTTTTCTTCCAGTGGCCAAGAAGATGTTCACTCCCCGTGTCTCTGATTTGGTAAACTAGTTAGTGATGTTCAAAACCAGAGTCGCGCACTACAGCCTACTAAATAGGCACATTTAAGCGCTTATTAAAAAATAACTGTACGGGCATAGCATGCTATGCAATGGTTCTGCAAACCAGCGCACAAACACAGGCTGCAAAACCCGAAAAAAGTATGGCTTATTGCGTGCGCGGCGTATCTTGAGTCCTGCAAGCATTTTATGAGTGGCTACGTCTTCCTGGAGGAGGTGGCTTTAATCGATGGCCGCCATTGTTTTTGTAACCATCTTGGATATCAACAAGGCACTCTGCTACTGAAAACGTACAATCGATTATCTGTGTTCGTTCTGCGGAGAACTCAAGTTAGACCGCGGACACTATAGTGTCGAACTCAGTGTCCCGGCCAGTTTCGTATCTGAAGTCTTAACCCATGCTCGCAACACGTGGGAATTGGCTTGGTGGGCAAGAGGCAATACACGCCATTTTTACCCCAGTCGACCTTCGCTTGAAGAATGCCTCTCCCTCCATAATTCAAGGTCGTTTTCAAACTATTGCACGTTGCGATAGCAACGGGTCTGGCAAGGACTGGGGAGTCACTAACAGCCAGCCACAATTACATGTAAATACAGTGTACATAAAACGGCCAAGGAATGGTGATGGTAAGAGGTTTGGGGACACAAATGCCTTACCACCAAGGTTAGACCTGCCAGGGACTCAAAGGCCCCCGATGGCATCGCCAAACGTGCAGGACATGGGAAGGGTGTGAAAAGTGTTAAAAGGCCCAAAATGATGCTGTACAATAAAAAGTATAAACAGTGCTAAAAATTGTATGCTACGGTGAATACTTAAAACTAAAACACCCAGATAGTGGGATTTGTCATTACTTAAAAACAACAATAAATAAAAAAATAAAAAAATATATATATATTAATATATATTTTTATATTAATAATAATAAAAGCTCCATAAAACATCATAAAAACAAACTAATTAAAACAACCTATGATTTATAATAATCATTTTAGCCCTAAGGACAAGGAAACAGGCAGGGCTTGAGGCTACTAATGCCGTTACTGAAGATGGTTTTGTTAGTACGCTCGTTTTTTCTCTTTTTTTTTTCTGCTGTTTGATCTTGTCTTTACCTTTTATTTCTTTTTGCCCTTACTAGATTTTCTTGGGATTGTGCATTTCGCCATCACATTTTTTTTGCATTGTGCCTCTTGTCTTCACCATTTTTATTTTTATTTTGCACCTTGCCTTCAGCTTGGACTAATCGTATCGTAGGACGAGCGATATTTTTTTCGCACCATCAGTTACGTTAAAACTACGTTACATAGGTTATTCTTGAATTGATCGTATCACAATTGGCCGCATAGGATCACTGCGCAGAACGAGAGATGGACTACGCGGTGATACTATCACACGTAATACGAATTTGAGTGCGCGGGTATCCACGAGTTCTGGGGCGTCAGATTCGATAAGCGTCTTGGTCCCTGCTTGCACATCTCTGGCCTCTTACAGACCTGGTTTCGAAGGGAAGTGTTTAGTACGGGGGTTTTCTCTGGTTGTTTCCCGCCCGTTGCATGAGCGTTTCCTCCGGGTACTCCGGTTTCCTACCTCTGAGAACAAAACAAAAAAAACAGCAAAAAACAACTGAAATGATGATCGTACCTTCCACTTAACAGTTGCCGCTTGGGCCTCAAAAAGCTCTGCTTATAGAGCAGTGACATTTGCCGCCATATTGGCACCAGATTGGCACCAGTGTGGGTTTTGGAGGGCATAACTACAAGGTGCACTACATAAATAATGGAGGGAAAAACAACGGAAGAGCGGATTTCTTAGGCTTAAAATAACGTTGTTTTCTCCAACAACAAAAATCGCGCGTTTTTAGGTCTAAGAAATCACTCTTCACAGCCTCGGCTTCAGTACGACGCCCTTCTGTTTTTCTCTGCAGTGCCCCTTGCCGCTAACCCATTAAGGTTCCAGCATTGAGTTACAATACAATAATACTACGTCGTGTCACTGCTCTATATAGGCTAATTGAAGGAAATTATGTTCTATTCCTTCTATTCTAAGGAAATATCGATAATTTTTCTCATCCCGAGTGTTTGGGCCCTTATAAATTCTAGCAGGGAAATCCTCATAGGCCCCTCCTGCGAGGGGCTCTCCTTTATGCGATTGCTCCGGCCAGCGTGTAAATCATGACGACTGTATACGATTTACAGGCGTAAATCATTAAATCCCTGTAAAAATCGACAAATCAGTAAAATCAGGGATGAATCACTGTAAATCAGAAAATCATCCTAAATCAGGAAGTCATTGTAAACCAGTAAATCAATGTAAATCTTCTGTAAATAATAGTAAAGCGGTAAATCAACAACATGCAAATGCTGATCGCATTCGTGTTGGCGCAATCATTAAATCAAGTAACTAGTAAATCAATCGTAAACCCATAAATCGCCTTAAATCAGGAAATCTACATAATTCAGTAAATCACAAGTAAGGTTTACTTGTGCTCCACCGCGTAAATGTACCGTTGGCTATTGTGGAGGTGGCAGACGCTGTTGAGAGTATTGTTCTCGCCATGCCCCGTGAAAAGGTTTCTTTCATCTTGTGCTATTTACCAAACAGCTATGTCGACGTTGATATATTTAACCTGTGTACGTTCATTAATAAGGCATTTAACCCGGGGCATTCCAATGTCCTGCTGGGAGATTTCAACCTCTCTACTGTTGATTGGGATCTTTTGAGTGCCGTAAGTGGTCACCACGAGTATTTCCTTGACTTGATTGCACCTCTGGGACTTAAACAACTGGTCAACATCCCGACCAGGCGAAATAAAATCCTGGATCTGGTTTTTACGCACGATGACAGTTTGGTTTATGACCTGTGCGTAGGAGCTCATTTCGGAAATAGCGATCACTGCGTGGTTGGTTTTCGTTTAAACCTGCCATGTTTAGGGACAGCCAACCACCCATCTAGTACTCTGGCCAAGTGTAGATCCACCATTAACTTTACTGAACTTAAATCCTCTCTCTGCATTGTCAACTGGGATAGTTTGATTTTTAATGTTCACCACAGTATCGACCAGGCCTGGACTTGTTTTCAACAGGTGTTAAGAGGTCATATTGAACAAAGTCAGGTACGACACTTTTCCTCTTCGGTGCGCCAAGCAGGCACCTCTAGATATATCTTAAAACTTCGTCAACGTAAACTTAAACTTTGGAGAAGCTATAAATTAAATCCATGCTGCTCCTCATTGCTGGCATACAATGTAGCTCGGAAACTTTATTCTCAGGCGACAGAGCACTGGAATTGTGCCAGAGAATCTGCTGTGCTGCGTGAAGGAAACTTGGCCTCTCTTTTTAAACTGTATCGACGTAAAAATTCATCTTCCCGAGCCATCCCTCCACTTAAACTGACCGATGGCTTCGTCGTGAACAGTGAGGAGAAGGCGGAGGTTCTAAGAGCAACTTTCGCTTCAAATTTCATCATAGACGATGGTGCTTCATCAATTCCCCCACAGCAGATTGTAAATTTGGATGCAGAGTGTTCGGAAGTATCTTTCCACCAACATTCTGTCATTGCAGCTCTGAATAAACTTAAACCTACAAAATCCTGCGGTCCAGATGGCCTATCGGCTTTTCTCCTTAAAACTATTTCATCAGAAATCTGCTACCCTCTCTCTAAACTCTTTTCAATCTCCTTTGCTCAGGGTAGGATGCCTGAATCGTGGAGCCAGGCAAATGTAATCCCAGTATTTAAGAAGGGTTCCCCATCTGATCCAGTGAATTATAGGCCAATTGCTTTAACTTGTGTTGCATGTAAAGTCATGGAATCCATAATCCGTGATAAATTAGTCAGTTTCTTGGGGAAACATTCTGTGATCCGTCATGATCAGTTTGGTTTTCTCCCAAATAGGTCTGCAATGCACCAACTGTTACTGGTCCTTGACCGTTGGACAAGTGCCGTGGACATTGGACTTCCTACTGATACTGTTTACTTTGACTTCAAGAAAGCCTTTGAATCTGTCATCCATCGTAAACTTCTTCTAAAAATAGATACCTGTGGTATTACTGGTAGGCTCAAAAAATGGCTTGCTGCATTCCTCCATAACCGTCAGCAGAGGGTGCTCATTGAGGGCTCCCTATCATCATGGTCAAGCGTGCCATGTGGCGTCCCTCAGGGTTCTGTGCTTGGCCCTCTACTCTTCGTAATTTATGTCAACGACTTGTCTTTTGAAAATAGGAATATTTTTGGTTTCAAATTTGCGGATGACATCAAGGTAGGTACAGAAATAAAAAAATCCTCGTATTCACATGAGTTGGTTAACCAGGTACAGGAGGTTGTAACCTGGTCAGAATGTTGGCAACTTCCGCTTTCCGTTCCTAAATGCCACACTTTTAACGTTGGTAAAAGGAATTTCGATTTTCAGTATCCTCTTGGCAACGCTTTCATGCCATCCTCAGCGATTGTATGTGACCTGGGAATATGGTTTACGAGTGACCTGAAATCATCTGTCCATTGCCAGAAAATTTGTGCCTCAGCATTTCGTCGGTCTGCCATCGTTAAAAGATGCTTTACTTCTGGTAATATTGCAACCTTAGTCTGGGCCTTTAAAGTGTTTGTGCGTCCTTTACTTGAGTATGCCACCCCTGTTTGGTCACCCTATTTGGCTCGCGACATTGATGCGGTTGAGAGGGTCCAGCGGCGTTTCACCAAGGGTCTCCCAGGACTTAGGGAGGTTACATATGGGGAGCGCCTGGAACGATTGGGCCTTGAGTTGCTGGAATTGCGCAGAATTAAATTTGATTTGATTCTAACTTACAAGATTCTAAACCACTTACTTGAGGTGGACCTTCCTTTTTTCGATTTGGCCCCGTGGGTTCAGCGCACGCGAGGTCACAACTGGAAGCTAACAGTACAGGGTGCTAGGCTCGACTGTCGTCGTAACTTTTTCTCGGAGCGGGTGGTTAAAATATGGAATGCTCTAAGGGTTGAGACTGTTAACGCGGGATCAGTTCACATGTTCCGCCGAATGTTAAATTCCGAGCCACTGTTTAAATTCTTGAAGCGTCCCCTGCCACCTCCATAGTAGTACGGGTGGTGATAGTGGTCCTCCCACCCTATTCTATCTGGTTGGTTATTTTAAGTATTTCTTTTTTATTTTATTTTATTTTTTTTTACCAAGTGATGACATATCCCGCTATATGGGTGCATTAGTTTTAAAACATTCATCGTAGCATTATTTTACTATTTTTAAACAAAATGTTTTTACTTTTTTTGGTGTACTGTTTGGGCCTTTTAACCATCTTCACACCCTTCCCATGTCCCACACGTTTGGCGATGCCATCGGGGACCTTTGGGTCCCTGGCAGGTTTAACCAAGGTGGTAAGGCATTCGTGTCCCCAAACCTATTCTGATCACCTTTCCTAGGGCTGGCTGTTAGTGACCCCCCGGTCCTTGCCAGACCCGTTTGCTGTCGCAACAAATTTTATATTAATATTAATATTAATAAATCAAAGATAAATCGGTAAATCAGTAAATCAAGGGTAAATCGAAGTAAGCCAGTAAATCATAGGTAAATCAGTGAATCAAACACACCAGTCAAGACTTTATCGGCCCCCTCGCTTTTACGCCACTCCTGGTTACATTTCCATGTTTCCGGTGTTACGTCACATCGTTACCAGACTTCCGGTCTTGCGTGGCGCTAACTAGGGGCCACCCTCCGATTTTGTGTTTAATTGCAGCCCAGAGGCTCAGGCACGGTTTGGCTGCTGGCGCCAATGGAAAGAACGAAAGTTGGCTTACGGTTAATACAAAAACAGACAGCGTCCAACAAACAACACGGATAGAGAGATGGGATGACGCGGGTAAAGCATTATTATAATGAAGGCAGTTCGGTCGCTTTCCCCTTCCAGAACAATAGTCCCTCTTCCCCCAGCTTTTTCGGCTCCGTCCCTCTAATTCCATATTTAGAACCGAGCCGGGGCCTAATTCTGGCTCTTCGTTCTTGATCGTATGAATGAACTTTTGTCCGCCATTTCCATAAACGGATTTTCATTCTTCGAAAAGCGTGAGGTACGGACGAGTTCGAAAAT
>JAHWFP010233407.1:0-23086 GCA_023313725.1 Lithobius niger | reverse complement strand
TATTTTTTTTCGTAAACAGTTCCGATAGGCAGGTTGTTATTGTCAGTTTCGTGTGATGTTGTGTGGTTTTGTTGTTATCGTCAGTTAGGTTAGATTAGGTAAGTTTGGGGATTGGCATTTCATACTGAGGTAGTTAACTGGTTGGGGGTTTGTTAATACTGGGGGCAGTTAATTGGTTAGGTTAGGTTAATGATGATTTAACAAGTTTCCGCAATTTGGGATCAATTTGTAGTGCCGTCCGTAAAAACTATTTTTCGTTAACATGGCGTAATGAACTTTAACGTTACTTATGAATAAGACCTTCCTTGAAGAAATGTTACTACTGAATAGTACATAGTATTCCTTTTATGAGTGTTTACATCGATTATAAGAAGATTTACAACGTAGAAAAGCAATATTTCTTTAACACTATACGGTAACTTACGGCTCGTTTATATAGACGCGACAGGCGATGCGCACTGAAAAAAATTTGGCTGTCGCCTAGGGAATTTAGCGTGTGTGTTGTTTATATACGCTCGCAACAGTCGCCTTGATCGCAGCTCAAAATCAACTAAAGCGAGAACCAAACGGGAACGAAACGAGATCAAAACAAGCTTTTTTTCTTTTAGACAACCGAATTTAAACAACTGAATGAGAGTTTTGTTACCCGTTTCATATTTTTTACGAACTGCATACTGTAATAGTATTCAAGACAAAGCTCTATCGGATATGGAGGTTGCTTGTTTACTTTGATCTGATTGATCAACTTGATTGACGTCACACGTAGCGCGCGCGAGCCTATGTTGCGAGGCGAAAGAATTGGAAAAAATCCTAGCGCGTGTCGGTTCTCATTTCGGCGCACGCGACTAGCCTGAGGTCATCGCCGAACATCGGTCGCTAGTGCCGCGTCACGTCGCGTCGTCGTCGCGGATATATAAACGAGCCTTTATACATTAATTGCCGCTGCGTCGCCTATATCGCACACGCTTCTTTGAGATTACCGCTCATATTTGAGTACTTTTACAGATAACCCAACAGTATAGTAATAAAAAAATTGTTAATATGTCTGTAGTAACAGAAAGCCTCTCGGTCTAAAAATTCTATTTGGTTTGATTCATGAAGCGCTTGACAAGGCAGACCATTCACAACCAGAATCGTCCAAGAATTTATACCAGTCGCCAATTTCCGGGGGGGGCGCCGCGACACATGTAGGGAGGGCCATGTAGGGTCTCTATGGATTAACAACGTTAAGATTTACAGCTTCCCAAACGGTAAAATAATAAAGCGTCCCTCTACTTTAACAGACTACATGTTATACTACAACAAATTATAAAATATTACCTACAAATGTACAACTTAATATTATTTTGTGGTAGTAGTTTAAGCAGAGGTGTGAGTCTTAAAATATTCTTCGGTGGCAACGTGAGGTAATTTGCCCGTTAAGTTTTTGAAGTGTACAATCAGCTAGTTTAAAGGCACATAACTCCCTCCGGTATATTTTAACAGTTTCACTGGATACATTACCGGAAATAGTTTTATATAAACTGATTTACCTTTCATTTGCTGGTCTAAGGGTACGATGCAGACGTCAGTAGTGGCGCGTGAATGTTATTAGGCTTGTTTTAAACGGCTCGGTCCGAGCGGTATTTAACTCCCGCCACATCGCTGGCAAGCCGCGGCCCTGGAGGAAGGATAATTAATCCTTCGCTCATGTTTCCGACTTGGTCGTACGATGTGTCACGTTGCCGCGGCCCCGAAATGAGTTTAACTAGTGTCGTATAGCAATGCGCGCTGCGGTCGTTTGAACTATATTTTAGCGTAGGTGACGCAGAGTAAAGCGGCCAGAACGGAGGGATTTATGTGCCTTTAAACATAACTGATACGAAATTATATCGAATGACTCCGCTATTTACTCCAACATAAGAAAAATTATTCCGGTTCAAAACCCAAACAGAGCTCTCTTGTGATCCTAACAACCAACAATTGCCTACTTAACAATTAACCCTCTGTTGCATCCAATAACTTCCGGTACTTTTTTTTTTAACTGCTTATGCATATAATGCGTAAAGCAGCTATTGAAATACAGTCGGGGAGAAAAAGGGGCTTGCGTCGTGAGCTACTGTTTAATGACGTCACGTCCCACTCCAGTCGTTTATTTGAACGGGTCATGCCTATCACCTTTAGCGTCTGGCCGGAAGTGACTGAAATATTAGTCAATTTTTCATGATTTTGATTAGAAGACGTACCAGCAAATTGTAGACGCTGTTATTGAAATGTTTATGGTTAAATAGTTTGCATATGAAAGGGATAGGTCCTTGACTAAACGTTTTTACCAATTATATTTCTGTATATGAAAAAAAGTTGAACCGGAACTGGCCAAGCTTATTTCAGGTTTTGACAATATGCACGGAAAACGGAATTCTTTCTGTTGTTGGGCTATTGACGAACCACTGAAAAAAAAAATGGCGACTACTTTACGGTTCGCCAGGAAGGCTGTCCTAGGATTCTACGCGTATTGGCAATTCGGTAATTATGTGGCTCCTGGTAATCAGGTAATTATTGTATAATCGATTATTTAGTGTAACAGTTTGTTGTAGATCAATTCGACAAACGTGTGAGGCAAATGGATAGTGCATACTAGGTGCGTAGCTAACGGAATAAAGGCAGAATTATAAATTCATTCCACGATCACTTTCGATAGTAAAATAAACAATAGAGGGAACAAGTTTACTTTACGCGGCTTATGGGAAGAATAAGGGGCTCCTCACCGATTGATCTCTCGTTGGGCTAGAATGACGTAAAATGATCAACTGAACAATATTTTCCCATAAAATTTTTGGAGCAAAGGCTTCGTTTGGCCGTCAGAAATTAATGAAAGCCGCACTTTGCGCTGACGGATGAGAGGCCGTTTTCTTCCCATGTTCCCAGCTGATATTTTTTTTCCCGTAAACAGTTCAGATAGGTGGGTTGTTATTGTCAGTTTCGTGTGGATTTGTTGTTATTGTCGGTTAGGTTAGGTTAGGAACCAGTTTCGGCATTTCACTTGAGGTATTGAACTGGTTTGGGTTTGGCGTTTCACTTGCCGGACTTTCGCCCAGTTTCATGATTTCCGGCGCAGCGCTAACTTTGGACCTTCACCACGGCCAAACGGTGCGTTTGTCCCAAAAATGGAAGAGGAAAACATTACTCAGCAGGTAATTTTTAGTCCATTAAAAAAAAAATCGGAGGAGAGCCCGTTTTCTTCCCATGTTCCCTTTACGCACATGGCCCGAAATTCGAAAAAAGAGGGAAAAAAACCTACCTTTAATTTCTACCTGATACGAACTATACACGTTTGTATTTTAGCGGCATTCAAGCGACAGACAGGCTTGCAACTTTATCACTGCAGTTTTAGGCATGCAGCTTGTGCTATAAGACTTAACAATAACAAACGCCACAAAACAGACGCCACAAAAAAACGCACGAAGCTGTATCAAATCCGGAAACGGTTTCTTAAACAATCGTAACATAACATTGTCTGTGGTTGACTGCTTCGTATTTACACACGTCAAGCTTCAAGCTACAGTGCTTCAAGCCCGGGTAAACATCTTCCCCGAAACATCTTTCCTTACGGAGTTACCGCCGTTTCACCGACAGTACCATCCGGCATATCATATTTTATTTATTTATCTTTGTTATTATTGCGAGGTAGGCCTATATTCGATCGAAACAAGTCAACAGATTCGACTTCAAACATGCACAGAGTCAATTCAACCACCCAATGACCAAATTGGTTTCCATGGTTACCAAAGCCCAAGGCTATGAAGCCGCTCATGTCTTCAATTGTTCGAGGTAAGAGATATTCTACATATTGTATCGTATTCCGTGTTTTAATGGATTCAATGTAAAAGGTCAAGAAAATTTGTTTTCTATACGGATTTATGGAAATCAACAAATATGTTTCAATTGTGCATGTTTCCACGAGACATAATATTAGACGACGTTTGATTTTTTTTTTACATTAAACGATGTGTGTTATAAACTATGGAAAGTCAAAGTCGGATTGTAAACGCCCGAGGCTGCGCAGCATTGCGAAATGTGACTCCAACGCAAGTCTCTTCCCCTCCTACGCCCAGAATTCCCCAAAATTCTGTAATTGGCCTGATCGAATTTCTATGACAGACATATTACTATGTAAATAATTCTCTCATGAACCCGTCTTTTTTTGTGAATACTGCATTTGTATTTTTTAACAGAAATTTTACTTTCTATGAAATCGACATTCTTTCTGCATACTGCATCTGCATTTTCAACTAATTTCTCTTGTTTCTGGGCTACACAATTGTCAATTGTTTTATGTTGTTTTATACATTGTTATTAGGCAACAATGCCAATCAACACACGCTAGCCGCAAGGCGTTGGCTGTAGATACGAGCAGAGACGTCAGGAAGGATGAAAGTTGGAGGGGTGTAAACAAGAAATTTACCGACATAATTTTCCGTCTAGCCAAAAATATATGTAATATTTCCGACTGATTTGCCGACTGGCCAAAAATTATGTAATTTTGCCGACTGATTTGCCAAATGGCCAAAATTTGGAGGGGTGTGACACCCCCCCATAAAAAAAAAGTCCCTGGATTCGAGTTTGACTTCGAGTTTATTGCTAGAGCCTGGAGGACTACAGAAACCAAGAACTCTATTTAATAATTTAAATAGATAGAGTTATCAACTCTCAAAGAAAACCGCTGGCTCAATGAATCCCAAAAAGACGACATCACGAAAATCTGGCACAGAAGGCCAAAGTTATCCGGACGCAACTCCAACGATCCACAGCAGTAGCGTAACTTAGTCAGCGTGGACCCTGGTGCAAGAAATTGGAGCGGGCGCCCCCCCCCCCCCGATCCCCTCCTTCCCCGCACCACCCCGTATGTCTAAGGATGACATACGCTTGGTAAATGGTATCAAGTCCCCTGCCTCCCCCGCCCTGTCACTTCCACCTCACCCCGTCTCCTTAAGGTCAAATCCCCACCAGGCCCCGCCCCCCCCCCGCCATTCCCTCCGTCTCCTTAATGTAAAATTGAAGTAAAATTTCCTTGCACGACTATTTTCTATGGACAGTATGACAGAGACCTGTTCACCGGTCTTGTGTTACGCTGCTTTGTAAATTAAGCCCCGTCCACACTTAGAAAAAAAAAAAAGACTGGGCCTGAGCCTGGACCTTCATGTCCTGGTCAAAGGCAGGACTTCAGACCGCGGCCCCGTGAGTTTCAAGTGTGGACGCGGTCGGTGTGCGGCGCCGCGCTTTATAGAAACGTTTTGACGGCAAGCGCTGATAAACAATATCGTGATAAAAGGAAGCTG
This sequence comes from Lithobius niger, assembly GCA_023313725.1. Taxonomy (NCBI): domain Eukaryota; kingdom Metazoa; phylum Arthropoda; class Chilopoda; order Lithobiomorpha; family Lithobiidae; genus Lithobius; species Lithobius niger. The sequence goes on along the minus strand of JAHWFP010233407.1, from coordinate 17,768 downwards.
CAGTTTACTTTATCTTCGTTTACTTTCGTGTCTACTGCAGTCCCCGGATTGCTACGACGGGTGTTTCTATGTTATTTATCTCGATTATGTTTCTATCCCTTTTCTCTCTCTCTCTCGTTTTTTTTTTATTTGTGTGTGGGCCCCCTAAACTGGTCTTCAGCGTGCCCCCCCCCCCTGCAGCTGCACCCTTTGCACCCCGCACGTTACGCCACTTATCCACAGTATGGAGGGGGGGGGACACCCATAGCCGAACAGAGAGACGGGCGGAAGATAAACACGAGCCAACAATTCACTCGTACTTTGAGGAAGGGGAAGGGAGAGGATTGGCGGAAAGGGGGGGGGGGGTGTTACACAAATAAAAATCGACTGTTGCAGTGAACGATCAGGCAGCACCGAGCAAATACTGGGAAACAACCACGGGTCAAACAAATCCCCGGGCGAAGCCGGGTACGACGCTAGTCTTTATTAAGAATTAGTTTATTTCGTGGTTTGATGTCACTATCCCATATTAAAGCTGAAATGTCCGTTGCCCTTTGACTGTGCGTCTTGTAATAATACGAAAAAAGCTGCAGACAACCCAACTTCAAACAGAAGGGCTTGCACGGCTCCCTCATTCAGAGCATTTGCAAGGAGTACAGAAGACTGTTTCCTAAAGTATCACGAATTAGAAAACAAAAACAAACTCTTTTGACGTTTAAGGTAAGGTTTAACTAAACCAAAGTGAAAAACAGCTAAGGAGCACAAATAAGCTTTCCTGTAAGGTTTCAGATACCACAATGTTCCTGAAGTGTTTAATCCACGTGAAACCTTACTGCTGTCCTCAACATTAAACCACCAAAAGAAAATCTTCTGTACAGTTTTTTTTCTTTTGAACCCAGTAGGTAAGCTAATGACTGGTGTCGACTACTTAGCTTACCTGAAAACCCATAAACTAGGGAGTCCTCAATTACACTGTCAACAACCTGGAGCGAAGCAATTGCAAACAACCCTTGTTGCATTGGAGACAGCGTTGTGGCTCATCTTTTCGGTTGCGTCATCGCATCTTGTTTCTTTGTCCATATGCTTTCGTAGCATATCGCTGGGTGGCGTTGACTGCGGTTACGACAAGCCGTTTTCCGACTTTGGTTTTCCGCTTGGGGCCGATGCTCTTATCTTAAGTACTGGTGAGCAAATAGGTGAGCAGCTCACGCCACCTGTGTATTTTGTCACCTTGATTATTCATCAACAACATGTCCTATTTTAAATTTTCTTTCTTAAAGCCACCTTTGGTTGTAACGCTATCAATGTACAAAATTTGGTGTTATTTGATGCTGTGGCTATTTCATGATGCGGATAGAATGGTTCCATTGGAGTGGATTCATGAGCGGAACTCCGCTCGACCTTCGGCCTCGCTTTCGCTCCAAAAATACAAGAAAATTAATCATCATGTATCATCTATAGGGTGATGAACTGAAAGGAGCACTTGAGTGATATTTTATGAGGTCTGTCGGCTATGTGTGTTTCCGATTCTCGTTCATTCCAAGCTCGTATATGCTTAGTGGCTTAGTGGGGATGGTGATGCGGAGGGATATGGAATGGTTGTGAAAGGTTTCATGTGGAATCATTGTGATGCTTGAAACCTTACAGAAAAGCTTATTTATGTTCCTTTGCTGTTTTGACTTTGGCTCAGTTAAACCTTACGGTAAACATCAAATGAGTTCGTTTATGAGGCAACCAGACAGAACAAGTTATGATAAAAACTGTAACTCAATGTTTATTTTACCCGTTAAAAACAGACTATTTTGAATGTTGGGTTATCATCATGATTAATTAAATCCGTCTTTTTAACACCACGTTTACAAAAAAATCCTAATCTGGCTAAAACACCCCTATACCTCCGACCCATTTTGTTGTTGGTGATATTGGCCTACTTCTTCTGCTCTTCTGCTTCTTCTTCTTGTTGTTAGGCCCATCATTTTTATGAAAATAAAAGAATGTTAAAATACAAAAGCTTGATCGATTGACCACTTAGATCTCACAACTTTTCTTCGATCATTTCTTAGATCATCACGGTTCAGGCTGTTTCCCAACCGAGAGTGTTTTCATTATTTCCTAATTTTCTTCGGCGCTTCTTTTATTAATTTTTGGACGTCGACAAAAATGGCTGATCCTTGCAACTCATCAATCTTGGTCATCGATGATATTAAAGGCTAAATGCCAGCCGACATGAGTTCAATACAAGTCACAGTTCAAAAGCTTCGAAGAAAAATCGAATTTAAGAAGATTTAAACTTTTTTTGCAGCTGAAATTTCCAATATTACATGTTGCGAGCACTGTGGTATATCTCAAAACACACGGAGTATTATGGATTCGTAATATTACGTCTTTAGTACCAGCAGTAAGAAAAAAATATAAGACTGTGGAGTCGTCACTTGTGTGCTCCACAATGGCAGCCATCAATTTCATGTCAATATGTTAACCCTACCAAGATACCCCTTTAACTACTAATAGGCTATTCCATAATTATATATTGTATTAAGTTGCATCACATGACTTCCTGATATAATTGTATTTAAAGAGAAGTAAACAGGAAGTTCGCTGTCTTATCAGCTGTAGCCTACACTCTGGTAGTCCGTGTGTTTATTACCATTGGTGCCCACGCTGGGCTAAGGTGTGTCCCCGCCCAGGACATCACAAAGACCCTATTGCTGTTATAATTATAATATTATTCCATAATGACCACGCTTTTAATAAAACTTGTAAGAATTCTACAATAAATTAACAATATTACTTAAAACTAGCTTGCAAGTCGCCTAAGGGCAGCAAGCTGTCTATTGTCTAACCCATCCACCACTCATCTACCTTTACCCGCATTACAGAAGTTGCTGCTCGCAAGATACTTCTCAGTTGGCTTTGGGGAAGTAGGCAATGATCATCACAATACATAATAGATGGCGCCACACGTTCTGATTCTAAACAATGCAGCTGTCCCTATTTGCCAGATACCTCGGATGCTTAAGGTATCTATATATATAATTACACAAAATCCGCAAGGCAGCCAGCAGCAGCAGGACATACGAAGCAGTCATCTGCATCTGCAGCGCAGCCAGCAGGATATACGATGCCATCTACCGACGGAACGGCAAATTACAAGAGTAGCAGCCAAGGCCCGCTGAGATAGTAGCTGCGCCCAGAACGCAACGTCCAGCAGCGCGAACATACGATGCCATCTACCGACCGAACGGCAACTTAATGAGGGGGGGGGGGGCGACACCGGGGGGGGGGGGGGGGGGCGGGAAGGGGAATGAGACGACGCGGAATGAGCGAGTGAAGCGAGCGACTCCGCTAGTTAATAATGTAGACACCAATGTTACATAAAAAAATGCAGCAATATTTATAACAAACAAACTGAATCAATTAAAATAAATTTGAAGCTTACTATTTGCATCGTATCTGTTTCAGAATATTTCATCATAAATTGAAGTCCTCTCTCCAGCAAAACAAACTATTAATTTATCCGTTTCTATTCAACATATTTCGACCAAACTTGGCCAGATAGTAGATAGCAACTTTTCCCAACTTTACACCAACTTTTATGCAATTCCGTGCAAGAGTAAACGTAGGGACCCACACGTGAATTTGAAAACTGTTCACTTCAGAAAAAACTATTGCACCTACCTAAAATCTGAAACATGATCTTAGCCAGAAATTTTCCTGGGCTTCATCCTCAGAGCGACCACTTTTTCGATTGGTCCATCCATTCCGGAGTTAAAAAAAAAGGGTTTAACGAGCGTTAACCACTCCTGGTCATCTGCCCGAAGCCCTAAAGCCCAATGTCTGCAACAGCCAGATTCCTAGGCGGTCACCCACCCAAGTAACAATCCAGCCCAATGCTGCTTAACTTCGGGGATCTGACGAGAACCGGTGTTTCCAGCACTGCAAGGCCGCAGACCGCATTCCGCAGACCGCATTCCGGAGTTACGGGTCCCTAAACAATCATTTTGATTGTTTCCCATTGTTTTAATCATTGTGTATTAGGGAACAACGCCACTCAACAAAATCCCGATCCATTCTTTGTGCACGTGTTATGTCTTTGCTAAAAAGCTGATTGTTGATGTGTAAGTTGTGTAGTGTAAGGGAGTTAGCTGGGGCGTAGGGCTGTGGGCCATGGCTCCAAATAAAATATCGTGAAAGACTGCATACGGCTGTGGGCCATGGCTCCCAATACATATTCGTGAAAGAATCCTTGTTTTAGCTAAACGCATATAGATTTAAACCAACATAAACTACGTTGGCAGCTAGAAACGAGAGAATGTCGTGTTTATTTCGTAAATGCAGGCTTTCAGAGCTGAGTTGAATTGTTTCAAAGTGGCCAGCAACAATCGACTGCATGGAGAACTCTTTGTTGCGCGACGCCATAGCCGTAAAAAAAGGACACGGATTACAAACAAAAACGTCAAGTGTGCCGTAAAAAAAGGGGTTATATGTTTGAAGTTTACTTGTAAAAGGTACACGGATAAAAATTTATGGTTTTTAATTGAAATAATCAAATGTCCAGTTGAGAAATTTGCATCTGTTTAAGTGCTGTAATTGTGCTTTACCTATCATTTATTTAAAACGTAAGCACAATAGCACTTAAACAGATGCAATTTTTTCAACGGTACATTTGATTATTTCAATTAAAAATCATCAATTTTTATCCGTGTACCTTTTAACAAGTAAAGTGTAACTTCAAATCATATAACCCCTTTTTTTACGGCACACTTGACGTTTGTGTTTGTAATTAAGTTTAGGTTTCAACTCTTTCACACTTCGACAATTAAATAACAATTGTAATAATAATAAAATTTGTAAAACGACTAGAAGTTTACACGTTTAACAATTTACAACATATTATTTACATTCTTAACGTGTATATTTTAAAATTATAACGTAATAGAAGTAGTACAAGAAATAGAACACAATAAGTTATTGTCAATCTTCAATATTATACTATCTGGGATATTTGTCAGTTTATTGTGAATAGTAAAGTTATCTGTTAATTTATCTGTTATCTGTGAGGAACATCACTTATCTTTCCACCTAAGTACTATCTTGGTACTTCATGGCACTGCACATCCGATGGTAATAATATTGTGTTCGGATTTTCCCCCCTGGACATCCCCCCCCCCCCATCCTCGAAAAAGACAGCGGACAAATTTCCTCCTTAATCCAGACATAATAATATTTGATTGCAAAGCAAAACAGGTCAAGCAAGGATCACGAGATAACTGCCAGCCTAATTTACGTAAAAAACCAATAAAAATGTTACCAACAGTGCGGGAATTAGTAATTAAGTAGGTCTATACAAAAAAGGCATCAAATCCTTTAAGTTTAACAACCGTCTGAAGATACTAATAGACCCCCCCAGTGACAGTAACGTTTTTTAGGGATTTCCACGCAGGGACCACCCTTATATATACAGCGAAGAAATGTCGCCTACAATTTAAACTAGATGGTTGAGTGACCGTTTTTAGACTGTGGCCTCTTGTCCTGTGCTCGGGAGAAAAATCAAAATATGGGAGGCTATCCCCAAGAAGGCAATGAACAGCCTTGAGTACCATGACGAGGTCAGCTTTTTACCGACGAAGTTCCACGGAATCTATTTTTAAAGTTCTTAATCGTTGGGAATAATTTACTTTTCGCATGCCCAGCAACCTGCTGGTGAAACGCCTCTGAACTGAGTCAATGAGATCAAAATCTTTGCGAAGGTAGGATATTTGTACCCGAAACTAGGAACTCGAAACTAGGAACTTGAACTAGAATATTGTGAAAATACGTTAACTTCGCCAATTTTTGGCCGATTTGACATTCCAAAATATTAAATTCATCGTTCGATCACAATTGTAACGCTCAAATTCAAAAACAAAAATACTCTCAGTACGGTATTTTGCGAATTTTCGGTAGGCCTAATATTCCGAGTGGTGTTAATTCCGGTCTCTAATATCTTCTTCAGGCTTCCTTTCTTGTGCTTGCTTCTGTTTTACATTGCCACGAGTGCTAGTGTTTTTTGAAAATGCGCGAAAACCGTTGCCCACTGTACTTCTCGCGTGTCGTCTGCTCAACGCTCGCACGATTCCATTTGCGCGAGAGGTGCGCCCCCAACTCTTTACTAATTAGGAATTTGATGTTAGGGTTTGACGGCCCTTGTAGAAGCCTGAAGAAGATAGGAAGAGACCGAAATTAACACCACTCGGACTATTAGGCCTATCGAAAATTCGCAAAATACCGTACTGAGAGTATTTTTGTTTTTGAATTTGAGCGTTACAATTTGTGGTCGATTGATTTCGAACATTCAAAGTAGAAGATGGTTCATTTTTTCGCTAAATTCATCGTCTCAACAAGAGCGCTCCAGTGGTGTAAATTAAAAGCCATTAGCTAAAACCGTTTTAAAGTTATTTCCTTAAAACTGGAACACCATTTAAACACATTGACCCACGCTGTCTGTTAGCAGAATTTTAGTGCGTTATTTTAATTTGTTATCATCACAAATTAAAAAGAAACTTGCACACAAACTATGTTCAGTAGCTAAAGAGGTGAACTCGACTCGAAACTCGATTCTTCTGTTGTAAACTCCACTCGGCTCGACTCGAATTAACATTATTCCGCTCGTACACCCCTACAAGTCAAGGATCCCTCCGATTGGGCGTGTAGATTTCTCGGTGTAGATTTCTCGACCAAATAAATAAGATTTTGTCCACCCCTTTCAACCCCCCGACGCCCCTTCTTTGATTATGAAATAACTTGAAAAATATCTTCGTTGAAAGATAATTTGACATATTAAAAAAAAACTCACCACATCAAATTTCTCCCTACTGAGATTAATAAATAAATTTTGGGAACCCTATTTTAATAAATAAATTTTGGGAACACTATTTTTATAATTAATTTTGGCACTCCTCAGTTTTGTGTCCCCCCCCCCCCCCCACGGTGTCCAGACGTGCATATTTTATGCAAATGCACGCTTACCAATTTACTCTCAATGGTAGTCCTGCTGGATAACGGCACGAATATACGGGAGATATTTTGGGACTACATGAAAGGTCGGGGACAATATGATGGAGTAGAATTTTATTTTATTTTAGTTTGGACGAGGAGTTGGAAAGCTATGCACGGTTGTCCTTTTGATAAATAAGCCTGCACGTACCATTTTGATGACGACATATAAACAGCTCGCATTAGGAAAGTTGCCATTTAAAAAAAAAAAACTATTTGTTTTGTGCACCAAAGTATGATAGCCTGTTTCCTTAGCTTGGAGTACAGTAACAAGGAAAGGTAGTCATTGTGACAACCAATCCAAACGCAGGCCATTAATGCAATAGGGCGAGCATGTTCATTCTTTTCGTGACATCAGTGAGAAAGGAGGAGCGTGTTCGTTTTTTGCACGTTACCACTGAAAATGGGCGAGCAGCCGGCAACAGTAACAATCAGTAACAAACGAAATATTTGCGGCAAAAGTAACGGTTGCACGGATGTCATGAAAAAGGGTGAGCACGTTTATTCTTTGCACGGTGCAAGTGGAAATGGGCGAGGAGCCAGCAACATCAGTAACTAACGAAATACTACAAGTATTGTTCACGAAAAACTTTGGGCAACTACAGAAACAAACGCCAATTCGACAACAAACGGGGCAGTGTTTGTTTCTTACTCAAGGCTAGCTGAGATAGTAGCTGCGTTCCTGGCTCCACTCCAGGGCCGTCAGCTTTGTGTTCTTCCGGCATTAGTTAGTGACAGACACGCCAGGAATCGTCCAGCACCGTACGGCCCGAAAACCAAGGGAAATTGGTTTCTGAACAAAACGTACGCGGGAGAAACCCTCAGAGGCGTCAGATCTCCCAGTTTGATCGTTATTCTTTGTGTGTTTAAAGTTTAACAGATAGTTGAGTAAACTACGAATTTTTCCGCATAAATTTTATTCAGATACCAATCCCCTTCGGTTCTCGTGCCGTACGGTACTGAACGACTCCTGGCGTGTCTGTCACTAACTAACGCCGGAAGAGCACAATGCTGACGCGCCTGGAGTGGAGCCAGGAACGCCGCTCCTATCTCAGCTGACCTTGTTACTACTAGACGAGTATCGTAGTGGCGAAATGGAGCAATTTTCATTGTCACGAAACATTGTTATAAATGGCATTTGTTGTCATCCAAACACCAACAAGGGTTCAAAGGGTTTTAGCGAGCGTTAACCGCATCCGGTCATCTGCCCAACGAAGTACTACAGACCTAATACCGAGCTTTAAGTAACAAACAGAAATATTCTGTAGTGCGTTGCGAATAAATGCTGCAGTTAGATTGTACCAAGGGCGGTTGTTTATTGATCTACAGTGCGTCGTTTTAGACTTGTTACCCAAACGATTTTGTGACCATTAACAAATGTTGCCTAGATAAATACAGCTGCAAACTTAGTTTCTGTATTTATGGGTTTCCGTCCCGTTATTAATATTGGCTAAGTGTAAATAAACGGCCAACAGCCGTATTGTTAAGTCGAACCGATTTATTGCAATCATTCACAGATGAAACGCACCATCAACTAGAGTAACTTTAAAAAATGCTTCAACAAATACGACTCCTTGGCATTGCGTCAGCTTTTCAACGAGAGCAATATTTTCAGGCCTTCTGCAACAGAGTTAAAAAAAAGTGCTACAGATTAATTACCATTGTAAAAATATGCTTGTTTACGAACCTTTCACGCTAATAAAAATTATAAAAGTGTCCCCAATGGGAAATGAGCTTAACACGATTTCTCTTAACTGACTGCATGATGCGCGAGAACGAGCAAGATTAACTCTTGAAGATTATGAAAGGGATTAACAGAATTAATGGTGATAAAGATTAGGGCCTTGGGACCTCTTATCGCCCCTTTCCAACAACACTCGGCTACAATTACGAGTCCGTATCTCAGGTAAAGGTGAAGTAAAACGACGGAAGTGCAGACTTTGCTGAAATTTATTTTACCTACTCGTTACAGAAACACTAAACTAGAAATGAATAAACACTAAGTAGTTTTTAAGTGTTTAATTTGAATACACCATGTCACAAACTAACTCATTTTTAAAAGTTTATTAAACACTTGACGACGACTACAAACAGGGGTGTGAAAACCCATTTTTTTTTTTAAATCCAAACTGGGTGTGTTTTTTTGGAAATTTTTAAAGTTTTCAAGTATGGTTCGAAGCTAAGTAAACTGCCAGTTGGGTTTTGAATTTTTTTAATGGATTTGCACTGTTGTTCAGCTAGTTTTACCGTCAATTGAGCGGGGGTATTTTCAACTTTTGAGGTTGTCTGGTAAAAAATTAGTAATCATCCGTGAACTAAATATGCAGAAAACGTCGCAAAAGTATACAGGTGGCTTAGGGCTCAACTCAACCTAAGGATTATAACATTTAACCCTTTCTTTAACTGCCACACTGACTTAATGTGATTTTTTTGTTAATGTCAGTTGTGGAGATTCGATCCAGCATTGCCATATCTAAGAAGAATCATGTTGCCAGAAGTATATAAAGAGCTCCTACAAGAGGAACGTGAAGTGCTGGGCAGTATTAGGCTCAGCGTGTGACATGAACTGAGATCCACTCAGCAAATTTTTGTAATTCAAAAACATCCATCGTTTCAGGAATTTTAAAATGTGTTGGTTTTCATGTCAAGATAGCTATTGCATGAGGGAATCAGTTGAAAGATCTGATGATGGTTCGAGTTTAGGCAAAAGTCGAAGTTTTATTTTCAACTTATTGGTTACGATTTAAGCTATCGAAATACTCACGTGACCCGTGAAACACTCAAGTATACTTGAATCGGTTCTGAGTTCGTTACTCCTATTTTCAACGAAATATTACATAATCCGAAAACATTATGTTACATTGCAATCGTCTCAATAAACCCGAAGTGAAGTATTAGGCTGCTAAAATTTAATTAAGTGGTTTTCGGGAGCGGTACTAAAATAAATTGACGCGAGCGGGCTGTGTTTTTTTTTTACGTGGTATTCGGGATTTTTTCAGATGCGGGCGATGGCCTTTTTTTTTACCAAACAAAACAAAATCAGTAACTTACATTTTGTTGTCTGTGTTTTAATTACAGAGTGATTGTGCAAAAGTTGCATATTTGATCAAAGTCATTCTTTAGATCCATGTTTTTAGTGGTGACATGCCTCTGAATGACTTTGAGATTTGTATTGAGGCGTTCACGTGAATAGAGCAAAGAAAGTTAGTCTGTGAGCAAAGAGCTGGTTTGGTCATCGGCTCCAGGAAATGTTTAATGAAAGTGCTGATGCGTGATCGGAATATTTTTATTTTTAGACAATGTCATAAAAAAACGTTTCATGCGCTGAGAATAAAAAAAAACCCCTGCGTGCGCTCCCGAGAACCACTTAATTAATTTTTAGCGGCCTTATACCTGGCGCAGTATCGTGATAACCACGTTGTCGACATATAATTGCCGCCCAGTCTTACGTGACTCATTGTGCGAGAACTTGCAGCCAAGTGAATTTGGGCAGCAGGATCGGCGAGTAATTGCTAACGGTGTTCATTAAAACTCCGTGGCCATTTTCGATTACCTGTTGCGCGATCCAGCGAACCACCTGTAGGCGGAATTAAATGGCAATTTGCAATTGGTTTCCGGTTACATCGATCGGGTGCAAATCATCCCTGCTGCCCAACAACCACATCACCAACCTAATTCCCAAAGGATTGAGAAATGACCGGCAGCATTATAGCGGGAAGGACAACGAACAATTAAAGACATGAGCAAGATTGGTAGCCTTAAGAAATAATTCTGAAAAGGGTTTTAAGTCATCTGAAGCAATTCATACGAATGTAGAAGATTTGGCTCAAGTCTGATCGAGTCTTGTTAGATTTTAGGAAAGATAGGGAGGAGAAACCCAGAGGATCGAACCGGCCTGAATAGCTCAAGGCAGAAGGGTTATCCGCAGGCCTGGACTGGCCATATAGTACCAGGGTGCCAGTGGTACGTGGGCCCTCCCATAGATTCGTGAGGGGCCCTTTTCAGATTTTATAGTTACAAGTGAAATTTGTATTGTTGATACATTTTTTTTTCTCGTTGCAATTTCCTGGTTGTCTTAAAATGAGTCTCTTTCCCCGATCATTTCATATGCAAACTCGACGCAAGATGAGTGCAAGGAATATCGACGTTTTATAGAACATTTTTAACTTAATCTTGTTCTATCGTTAAAAATGACGTACGTTTTCCTTACTACGAGTGGTTAACTTGTCGGCACAGCATGCTACTTACTTATTCTGGCTACAGGAAAGGTGCTTTCTTGGGGGAGGAGGGGGGGTCTTTGGACATTATCTTTGGACCTGGAGTGGAGAAGTCTATCTGGGTTTTGAAGGGGGGGAGGGTCATTGAAAACAAGGAGATACATTTCCAATTTGCACGCTCAAACTCCCCCCCCCCCCCCCCAATTGTGTGTGTGGGTCTTTTAAAACGTCTTGGCACTTGGGCTCCAGGGCTGCCAGTCCGGGCATGGTTATCCGTGACTTTAGTGCTGTTGAAGTTGTACGTTAGGCTTGGTACTTTAACAAACATCGTGAAGACAATGACGTGTTTGCAGTCAGTCATATTTGGTTTAATCATCCTGGCTTTGTATCTTAAACTTATCCATCAGAAATTCGACCGGAAATAAAGAAATTACCGAAAATGACAACGCGGAAAGTTGGCTGGTGAACAGGGTTAATCTTGAGGGCCTTTTCTTGGTTGAATGATATCACTACTTTGTAAGGCTAACTGTTTTTAGAAACTTGGAGGCTTCTCTTATGCTATTTTTTGTTTTGGGTTGAGATCCAGAATAACCAGAAAAGAATCTATGGTGAGGTTATAGACCTGGACCTGGCTAACTTTTCACAAGGACATTATCAGGTACCTCCAACGTAATAGTTAGGTAAGGGCGTACGCACACTAGGGCACTTGGAGCACGTCCCCACGTCCCCCACCACTTTTTCACACAAGATGCCTTTTGTTTGAACGCCAAATGCCCTTTTTCTGCCATGGTCTCCCCCTCCCCTTCCACCTCGGTGAGGATTACTACGATTTTCGTCAGAAGACATCTTACTTTTTTTTTCCAAGAGCCCCTTTCCCCTTTTCGAAAGTATGCGTAAGCGTATGGTAACACGTTGCACTAAGTTACACAATAAAGTCGTACGAAAAATCGCTCAGTAGCATTATAGCTAGCTAGTTCGCTCATCCCCATATTAAATCCCATAGGGTGATTATTCATCTATACCGAGATAACGGGAAGGCTTCCAGCTATGAAATTGGACGAATGGGTGCAGTACAATACGAATTGCGTACCTTTAATGTTTTGGAGCCTAGGGGAACGGGGATGGCGTGGGAGGGCGCGTAAGTACGAAATATTGTTATAACCATTGTTAGTATTGTCGGCGTCGTCTCTCATTGGACGGCCAAAGTTCCGACAATGACAACGCTGTTTTCACCCGGCAAGGAAGACACAAACGGATCACTTGCTCAGGAACGATCTTATAGGAATATGTAGGGGTTGGCGCCTGCCTCCAAGGTTTGGTTAGCCGGTAAAACGGTCGGCAAAAGTAAATAATGACTGTTTTCTTACTAATCGGAAGGCTACATGCAGTGGCAACAGTCTGGAGCACGTCAAACAATGAATTCGGAAAACTAATAATTGGCCATACCATGTTGCCAAAAATCATATAGAAATTTTGATTGCGCCGAGCCATAGGCGAGGACTATTTAGCTTGAGCGAACATTGTGACAACCAATCTAGACACAAACATCACAACAAACATCACATCAATTCAATTGTCGAGGTTGTAAACCATTGTAGCGCGACGCCATTGCGTCAGTGTCTTATATCTTGAAGCATAGTTGGGCACATTTCAGGTACTTCGGGAAAAATAATAATACTAAAGCTAGCTAGTCCGCTCATCCCCATATTAAATCCCAGAGGGTGATTATTCATCGATACCGAGAAGGCTTCCAGCTATGAAATTGGACGAATCGGTGCAGTATAATACGAATTGCGTACCTTTTGTGGTTTGAAGCCTGCGGGCGAAACGGGGATGGCGTGGGAGGGCGCGTAAGTACGAAAATATTGTTATAACCATTGTTAGTATTGTCGGCATCGTCTCTCATTAGACGGCCAAAGTTCGGACAATGGAAACGTGTATACTGACGTGCATGCCTAGACACACACTAGTGTATCTCGATAAATCCAAACAACGTTGCAAAGAAATTGTATTCACGTCCAATTCACGAAAAATAAACCAACTGTAAAAACGCAGAAAAATAAACAAAGCCAAAAACTGGTAAAGAGGCCACCAAGTTGAGAGTGGTTCGGCCCTTCAAAGGAGTGATATCAACACATCAAAACTAAATAAAACAAATTACAACAAAATTAAAACCAAACCAAAAACCTATAACGTGGTGACTAAGTTGAGAATGGTTCGGCCTATACGAAAAGGCAGTAGCAAAGTGTTGAAAACCAATTTCTTGTTGACGTGGCACTTTATTACACATCAGCACGGTAGTGGAGTTGAATAAATACACAATTTTAATATCATATCATATGTGATATCATATGTGATACCATATCATAATGTGATATCATATCAAAAACCAAAACTGGTAAAAGGGGCCGCCAATTTACGAATGGTTCGGCCCTTCAAAGGAGTGATATCAACACACCAAATCATTCGCGAACTTAATCGCACCGAATAATACTTTGGACGTTACATGCTTCGAATTATTAAGCGGTGCGATTAAGTTGGCGAATGTTTTGGTGTGTTGATATCACTTCTTTGAAGGGCCGAACCATTCGGAACTTGGCGGTCCCTTTTACCAGTTTTGGTTTTTGATATGATTACAACTAAGCATAACGATCAGCACGTAGTGACATCTCGCGTCCACAACAAACAACACCAACCCCAAAACCAACGCAACCTACAAGACACCTTCAAAGGCGAATCCTGCTTAAATGGTAATTAAAGGGTGTATTCTATTCCTACTTATTTTAGTTATAGCAAATTTGTTAAAAGAACTTCAGCGCCAAAGCTATTCGGCATCCAAGTCGTCACGCGGGCGTGTGGCGAGCTCATAGAGTTAGGAAATAATATCTAACTTATGAGCTGAGCTTAGACGTAGTGAGTGCGTGGTTGGGGGTGACATCTACCGAGAACGCCAAACACCAAACTCACCAAAGTAAGGCTAGCTGAGATAAAGCTAGCTGTGGGTCTCCGCGGGTTGCGACAGTGCGACAACAAACGATGCAGTGTGAAAACATGGAGGACTTTCTTCTAGATTGAGGTATGTTATGCTGGGAACAGCTAGCATACAGTTAAAAATTGCGTTTCCCCAATAACTAGATTTACCTTGTTGTTCTAATAAAATAAAACTACCCCCTCCCTTTCAAAGTGAAACACTGGGTCCAAGCGTTCACAACGATTGACTTTACTTAGAACGACACAATGAGGGGACATAAGGCAGCAGTCATGTAAAAAAAAAGAGTCGATAAATTTCGGCAAGTCCAGTAAGTCGGTAAATGGGATTTGCACTCCCCCCCCAACTTTTAGCCTCTTCAACGTTCCTAAATTTGCTCACCACCTGCATTTTTAGACGCAGCACAAATAACACACAAAATCACCCACGTCAACGGCACTAACCCGGCATCTGCAACTTTAATGGCAAACGGAAAACAATTTTTGTGTTTTCTTCTTTCCAGAACTTTTCGCTTGGAGCAATTTGGGTCTGGCGAACCCTCTTAAACGGCTTTTAAGCCATCGGCTACAATAACAAACAAAGAAAATACTATAGCTACCAAGGAGTCACCGTACTTCTCTTTTTTTTTTTTCTCTCAGACATTCCACAACGAAAAGTGGTAACAGAATTATTCCAAGCCAGTCGGTAGAACGAAAGACAAGTTGATTGGCTGCATCGAGTTGCGAGCGCGCGGGAATTCTCTCCAGTGTAGCAATTAGGGGTGCTAGGCACCAGGGCCCAAGAGGCAGGGGGACCAGAATCCACGAGTCAGGAGGCCGAAAAGGTACAAAATCACTATACTTTGGTCGGGTTTAGGTTTAACTTTACCCTTAAGAAGGTTCAATTGTCAAGGAGGGGCCTAACATATTCTTGCACCCATCCGTGTAAAAAAAAACTAGTTGTGGAGTAATCATCTGATGTGGGGATTATCAGTTCGTTTTACCGCTCCTCCAAATCTATCCACAGTTAAAGGACAAGGTGGACACAAAACGTTGGGTCAAGTTAAAAGTTAGGGTCATTCTAAATCAGAATCCAAACTGATGAAATAAGGCCGAAAGTTGTGGTTCAGTTTTGTTGGTGTCTTAATAAACAAATTGAGCGATGTTAAAGGCCGGTTACCCCCAAATTAGCATTGCAACATCTAGGCCTATCGAGTTCGCTCTCGCAGGAAGCAAAGGAATGCACAAAGCAAAACTATCAAACGCTACAAACAAGCCACCTGAGTCCTTAATTATTCAGTAAAAATTTGGTACGCCCTCGTTCACCTGGAAACAAGCTATAAAGAT
The DNA here is from genome assembly GCA_023313725.1 of Lithobius niger. Classification (NCBI taxonomy): domain Eukaryota; kingdom Metazoa; phylum Arthropoda; class Chilopoda; order Lithobiomorpha; family Lithobiidae; genus Lithobius; species Lithobius niger. Next base: position 2,223 of record JAHWFP010233407.1, on the reverse strand, counting down.
TAACGATATTAGTATCACTAGATGGCGCCAGGGGAATTTCTTTATATTATTCAGTGGCGCCATCTAGTGACACTAATATCGTTAAGCTTTATAGCTTGGTTCCAGGTGCACGAGGGCGTACCAAATTTTTACTGAATAATTAAGGACTCAGGTGGCTTGTTTGTAGCGTTTAAAAGTTTTGCTTTGTGCATTCCTTTGCTACCTGCGAGAGAAAACTCGATTGGCCTAGATGCTGCAATGCTAATTTGGTGACAACCGGCCTTTAAGCTCTGGCTCGCCTGACTGATGGAGTCACTCATGCCTTAGCTTGGGGCCTAAAATAGAATGCCATAAATGTTAGGCATACTGGGGTTAGCTAAAATAATGGCGGATTTTGGGCTATGGTTCAGTTATAGCAAATCTTTGTATTGCAGGGTTTCAGTGGAACACTAACAACAGGACAGGTCTGGATTGAGTTTAAATTTGGGGAAACGGTACAAAACGGGAAATTTTCTAATTAAAATGGCCAAAATTACCTTTCGATGCGGGGTGTTGGAGAGTTGGTGACGGAATGAATTCGAGGTTAATACCTAATTGTTGGGAGCACCCGGCAGAATTTGTCGTCAAACATTTAAGTACAGACAATTCACAGCTATATATTGTTACAACAATTGATTAAATAGCATCATCTCAACTAACAATGAACATTAATTTTGAGGTGACAATGGGTCATAACAATTTGACGTCGTGTGGATCTTGGGCTTGGCAGATTTCACAAATGACGTCATCAGCGTAACCTTGCTGAGGTGGTATAATTTCAACGTTGAAATCCGGAATTAAACTCGCAACACTAAATCTCCGCGTTACAGCTAAAGGGTTTCATCTTAGTTGACAGTAAACCAGGAGTGTTCACGCTGTAACAATTGCTTCATTCCATCTCTTGTCTCAAAATAGTGAAAAATTGCCATATGGGTAAAGGCATTATTGCAGCGATCTGGTGACGGAGTGGTTCGCGGGTTCGAATCCGGATCACTTCACCTGAATGAAGTGATTTTCCAATTTTCTTTTAAGGCCGTCTGGGAGAGAAGTTGTGGGTTTCGGTTCCTGGCCCCACGCCAGTTCATTTAAAACCGCCAACATTTTATTTTCCCAGACCAATGCTAAAAGGCTTTAGTTTTCCGGCGCGTGAACGGGCGTTGAGCAAGGAGGCAAGACACGTGATTTTTACCCCAGTCGGCCTTGGCTTGAAGAAGCCATCTTCTTTCCCACTTCAATTTAAGAGCGATCGTCGATGCTTCTCGTGAAGTTGCGGCATGTCTGGACCAATCGTAACACGAGTCATATTTTTCTCACCTATTTATTACGTTAAAATCTATACAGCATTATTTTTAGTGTGGGTTATTCTGAAAAATAGTCACAACCAGTCATTCCACAGTTGGCCGCATGGAGTAACGACGCAGAATGAGAGATGGAATATGCAGTAATATTATTATGGACACTCCGTCCAGCCGTTCGGGCTCTCCTTTATGCCACTTCTGATATAATCTAAGAAGGTGTTCAAACACATCTCACATTTGAGCGTCTCAAATGTAAACGCAATACCTGCCCTTACTGAGGGAAGACCCCTACTCATCAAACCTCACTGCAATTACGTCTGCTCCAGCATATTTTACACTATCAGATCAGCGGTCATATAGGAGATCCGGGCAACAATTTTCGGAGCAGCAAAGATCACGAAGGGACTTCCAGGTTTCCGTTACCTTTGCTACTCCGAAGGTTTTAATTAGGCTGTTTTGGAGCTAGAGTTATTACGTAGAATCAAATAATTTTATTTAATCTTAACCTACATTATACTCGAGGCATCCATTGCTTTTTCCCCCCTCCCCCCCCCCCCTTTTGATTTTGCGCCTTGAAGCGGTCGAACGTGGGGGGCCATAGCTGGAAACTTGCAATGCTAGCCTCGTCTACAAACTCTCACCAAAACGTTTTTTTCGGTGCGAGTTATTCGTGTTTGGAATGCTCTAAGCGAGCTTACCGTAAACCAAAAAAACAATGCAGGTATTTCGTCGCCATCTCAACATGGAAAATCTTCAAACATTCTTGAAGCGTTCTTGGCCCTAGGGTACTTAATTTTCCCCCCAATGCTCCACATTTTATGGCATGGTATTAGTGGCTCACCGCCCTTCCACGACCCTCCCACCCCTATAGTCTGTTCCACATTATGTTTGCAAGAAACTGACTGTA